>PVKE010023541.1:0-24556 GCA_004027555.1 Craseonycteris thonglongyai | reverse complement strand
TAAAAGGTAGGCTTTTTGAGGTATAATTTACATATAGTAAAATTTATCCTTTGTAGTGTACAGTTCTGTGGTTTTTGACAGAAGCATATCAAGTGGTAACCACTTTCATAATCAAGATATAGAAAGTCTTATCTCCCCAAAAAGTTCCATTGTGCCCCTTTGTAGTCAACTCCTCCATTCTACCCCCAGCCACTGGCAAATACTGAGCTGTTTTCTTTCTATACAGTTTGCCTCTTCCTAAATGTCATAAAAATGGGATGATGTGCATACTCTCATACATAGCCTTTGTGTCAGTCTTCTTTTACTTAGGTTAATGTATTTGTTATTCGTCTATGTTGTTGCATGCATCAGTAGTTTGTTCCTTTTGCTTGCTAAATAGTATTCTACTGTATGGATATACTATAGCCGGTTCATTCACCAGTCGAAGAGCTTTGGGTTATTTACAGTTTTGGAAATTCTGGATAAAATCACTATAAACATTTGCCTACAGGTTTTTATGTAAATACATGTTTTTATTTTTCTTGGGGAAATACCCAGGAATAGGACTTCTGGTTCGTCTGCTGAGTGTAATATTTAACTTTATGAAAAGCTGTCAAACTGTTTTCCAAAGTGGCTGTACCATATTGCATTGCCTTCAGCAATGTTGGAGAGTTCCAGTTGCTTCGCATCTTAGTCAGCACTTGTTACTACTGTCAGCTTTTCCCCCTTTGACCATTCTAATCGGTGTGTAATTTTATATCATTGTGGTTTTAATTTGCATTTTCCTAGTGATTAATGATATTGAACATCTTTCACGTGCTTATTTGCCGTTTGTAGATCTTTGGTGAAGTGTCTGTTAAAATCCCTTGATTATTTTCTATATTGTTTTGTTGTTTTCTTATTACTGAGTTTTGAGAATTTAAAAGATATATTCTGGAATTATCAGATAATATATTTTACAAATATGTTTTCCTAGTCTATGGATCACCTTGACAGTGTCTTCAGAAGAGCAGGAGTTTTGAATTTTGATGAAGCCACTAGCTGCTTTTAAAAATCAATTTCCACATAAAAGATACGATAGACTCACTGATCTCAAATTCTGAGCCACCACCAAATTTTGAATTCCACTTTTTAACTTAGCAAAAAATTTACCAATGCTAGGGCTGGCTTCCTTATTTTTTGTTTTTTGTTTTTAGCTAAATAATAATCAAGGTTTGTTTTGTTTAATTACTACACATAAACTTTTGCATATATGGTGATAGTCAACAAAGCTGCTTTGGGGTTACAATGCCAAGTTGTTGTCCAGGCTCACTCATTAGCCAACTGGCTCCCACACACCAGCATTGTAGAGCGTGATGCAAATTTCTGTCTTAGCAAAATTACAAATCACTGCATTTCCACTAAAATGTAAGCTCATTGAGGTCAGGGACTGTTTCTGTTTTGTTTCTAGCCCTAGAACAGGACCTCATGCTCAGAAAACAATGATAGAATGCAATTCAGTGGCCTCTGTGAAAGGTGATGCAAGATGTCCCAAGGCATCCAAAACTATGGCTATCAGAGTCACCTGAGGACAGAGGCCAGCGCTGTGAATGTCAAAACTTGCATGTCAAGACACCCCAGAGCCCTGTACTGGGACCTTACCTGTATCAGATCTGCTTTCAGGAGAATGGAGAGAGAATTGTACATCCCTGGCCTTGATTGTTATTCCTTAGAGAGGCCTCAATTTCTGAGGAGGAACTTAGGTAAGGACACCCAAGAATTCTGAGAAGGGTAGGCTGCAAAGAAAGCTGGGTCTCTGTAAATAGGTAACCTGAAATCATTTGGCGTTTTGCTATTCTACTTTCTTCTAAATGCTCTGGTGTATAATCCCCACTCCCCTCACCACCCCCCAAATGGTGGAGGGATTAAGCCAAGATTGAAGTCATTGGCACAGCTGAAGCCAGGCTGTCTGTGGTGGAGCCCAGCTCTTCCCCACCCCATCACCCTGCTTTTGTCCTGATACTATTTTGGCCTATGGTGTGTGGTTTCAGCATGTGGGCCAGCTTTTAATCACAACACAATCACATCTTTTAAGGGTTGAGTGAGTCCTCTAAGAGAGGAAACTCCTGAAGAGAAAATTTCCCTCAAATGATGAGGGCTTCTCTTCCTTTTGAGAGTCTTATTTTATAGGTAATTCAAGAGGAAAAAGTGGGAGCTCCAGATTTAGGGCAAAGGAAAAATCTGGGTAGAGGGTATGTGTGTGTGTGTGGTGTTGAGGGGAGTGGGGTGGCAGTGGGCCATGGGCAGGGAGGCGGCAGTTCATGCAAAGTGGTCCCAGCTGCCCCTGGTTTACCGGCTAATCCCGGCAGTGCTCCAGCCTGTCATTCAGGGTAAGCTGCTATCATTAGTGGTTAAACATTTCTGAAAGTATTCTCTCTCAACTCTGACCACATGCCCTTTTCGGGGAAGGGAAGGAGGAGCCAGGAGAGTAATGGGACCCACCCTGTTGTCATGCCCAGCTGCTCTGCTGAGGGACAAGGAGCCTGGCGACTGGACTTAATCATGGGCTTGTCAGAGCCATACGCATGACAGTACTGCTGTTGCATTTTCCATGCTGCCCACACTGCCTGCTGCTCCTTGAGGGATACAGCCCTTTTGCCATGGGCTGTGAGTACCAAATTAGAGAGGCTTTTTGTCCTTTTAAGGGGATTCTTGGCTGAAATAAACCTTCTGTTAACCATTTTTTTGTCTCTCAAGCTCTCTGTCCTGGACACATATACATACATTCTCCAGTGGCTAAAGCTCGTCCTTCCGTTTGGAACTTGTCTTTACTTGTTCTGCTTTTGATGAGTAGTTGTGGTAACAAGCTCAGTACTAACATTTCTTCCCATGAAGTGAGGATTTTGAAATATTTTTTTTGACTGAGGTGTATGTGGTTGACATCTTTTGATTTATGAAATTAGCTCAGGGAAAAATAAGATGGAAAGGAGAGTCCAAATTAAATCTTTATTTCCATAGCTCATCTGTGCCCTCTCTATCCATTTTTAACTGCCACACAGTCTTTAGGTATGAAGGACTCCAGGGTTTGTTAGATTTCCTCTTTTTCTTCTTCTTCTTTTATTTGTAGTGTTGGCCCAAGAAAAGCCTTTTTTCTCCATTAAAAAAAATTGTGTTCCTTTTCCTCACCCAAAAGTATACAGGCTCAATGAAGAAACTTAGAAAAATCTAGAAAAGCACAAAAGGAAAAGCTAAAGACATTCATATTCCCAATACCTGAAGATTATCACTGTTAACATTTTGGCTTATGCTCACCTTGTTGGAAAATCAACTTCTTGCTCTAGAGAAGGTAATGGGGGCACTTCTTATGAGGTCTGACAATTAAGATCATGAACTTAATTGTCAGACCTCATATGTCATCTGTAGCCTGTCCAGTGATTCTTGTTTATTTCTTACATCCAAGCCCAGTAAAAATAATGTGATGGTCACAGTATATTTTGCCAGTTATTTTAGCTGTAGGGGCAAGTCACTGGATTTATTTACTTCAAGTGGAAAAGTTTACCCAAAATTGCCTTCTGGGTTTTTACCAACAAGGAAGCTTACCTGGGTCTGTTTAGAGCCAGAGTCTGTTGAGTCAAAGACTACGAGGGCTAATAAAGGCCTTACTTATAATAAATAGTGAGAGAGGGAATATAGTGACTTAGATGGGATATACTTCTTTTTTTTTTAGTGACTTATATCTGTCTGCTTTATACTTTGAACCCCCAGGACGCACAGACATTCAGGTGGTTCAGCCAGAACAACCGCAGCAACTGGGGAGCAGAGCCCTGGTACTAGCAATCGGCACCACCAGCCCATCAAGAACCCAAGCCACAGTGGCTTGGCCAATGGCACAGGTGAGTGACCCAGAATGCCTGCCCAGACTGAAGCAGTGGCCTCTAAACTCTTCTCATGTGGAGTCGGGATTCTGCCTATGTCAGAATGCAGGGTGGGCAAGAGAAGACTCTAAATACTAAGATGAATTTTAATCCATCAGTCTTTCCATTGCCCATCTTCCTTTATCTCTGGCATATTCTGTATAGATAAGGTTATCCTCCGTATGACTCTTCTAAAAGATTCCTTTGCACAGAAATAAAAAATATTATTTTTTTTATTCATTTCTTATCAACATTGGATTTTTTTTGGGGGGGATGTATCTTACTTAAACATGACATATTTTTTCTTTACTTAATTTAAGGAAATGATCAGACTTAGGGGAAAAGAAAACTGAGTATTGTTGCTAGGAGCTAGGTTAGAGAAGATGGCAGCTTTATACTTTGAACCCCCTGTTCATGGTTGAGGCTGACCAGAAGCAAAGCCAAACTGTCACTGGGGGCCATTCTGTGGCCACTCCAGTGAGAGTATTTATGCCATTTGAGTAGACAGGTAGCCCTTCCACATCCACATAGAATGTCTCTGCTTCCCTGTAAGTGTGAAGGGGAGGATCTATTTAAAAAAATTTTGTTTGTGGTAATGCGTTCCTTCTGTCTCATCAGGTCAGCATTGAATTAAAAAGGAAAAAAAAAATTTTTTTCTAAGCATCTTAAAAATTGTCAGATCTTTAGTGACTGCTGGTCATTGGTAATTTGTTAATATCTTAATTTAGGGTAATTAGGAAGGGATGTGGATGTTGTTCCAATATGCTGTAGGTGGGGTAGATGCAGGTGTTTAAGTTGGTAAGTGACACCTGAAATAATTTTGTAGCTGTTTGTGATAGCAGAGGTGTGGCCTGAAAGACGGGAGCTCTGGAGTAGCTTAGCTTCTCCACATAAGCGTTGTTATGGCATTGTTGATGCCCTTTGTGTGACAAACTTGAGTAGGAGAAATCAATTTGGGTTACTTTCTGATTCTGAGTGCTCCATCTGAGGGCCACAGAGCCCTTCTGAGAGCCTATGGTGCTTAGCTATATACTGTTTGCAATGGACTGCAAAGTGGAGTGTCCTGTGTCCTGCAGGGCTTACTAGGCATCCCGTGGCCTGACTTTTTCCCTGGAGTTTGGGACTTGCCTGAAGGAACTGAGTTAATTAGCTCACCCTGAGCCTTGAGAATTAAGATGTGCTGGGTCACCTGCCCGGCACTCTTGTGCTATAAACATTGTATCTGAGTGCTGGAACCATCTAGTTATAATGTGCATGTTTCTGTCTGTGTGAAGCGGACAGCAAGGTGGTGGCTGTGGACTGTGTTATAGAAAACTAGGTGTAGCTCTGTGAGCTCCAGTAATCATCTTCCCTCAGAAAAACAAGTCACTCATGGAGGAGAGCCAGCGTTTGCAAAAGGGGAAGGGAAACTGGTTCTTTGGAAATAATTGTTTCCTGGAGGCCTTGGCCATGATACCAACCACTGTGTTCTTCAGGGGTTTATATTATTGTGATACCGATTTCCCTCGGCCACCTCTGCTTTTCCTAGGAATAATGTTGGTAAATTGACTTAATGCTGAAGGTCTTTGAGTCACTCCTCTTAACATTTAAACTGTTCTGTATTTCCCCTACATTTATTTTTAGGTACCTCTGCGTATTGGTACCGTATCTTCAGGAATGTTATGTTTCAGCAGACAAGGCATGTGCCAACGATGTCTTCAGAAAGCCAAATCTCTGTAACCCCAAACTGCCTTGGAAATATTTTATGGCAATGTATCTGAATGCCCAACCTGTTTCCAAAATTCATCTGTGTAGGACAGTCATTGCATTTTAGAAAACTTCTGCCTCTTAAAGTACTGAGGCCTTGGCCTCTGTCTCATGTCTCTCCTTTCTCCTTTTTGCTATGATGACAACTCACTTTTGCTTCACAGCCAGCTTGGACTTTAATGTCTCTCCAAGGGGTACAGAAAGATTGTATCTTTCCTTTGGGGAGCAAATAGAAGTCCCTGTCTTTGGCAGTGCAAGAGCAGAAGGGGGTTTGAGGATATGAATGAGGACATCACTATCCTTCAATAGGCTGGTGTTAGAACTGTGAGGTCCAGTTCCAAACTGGTGGTGGTAGTGAGCTGTGCCTCCAGGAAATGTTTCCACAGACATAGGAGATTTATTTAGCAAGCCCTTTTGGCTGTGCTTTGCAGTTATGCATGAAAAAGACATTTGGGGCAAAAAAGGAGCTATGTTCCAGGTGGCTACTTTGTGTTGTCACTATAAGGTATCCATTTTTATAAAATGAAAGTGAATGGCAGCCTGTCTGTATAAATATAATATTTCTAAGTTTTAGAAGAGGTGGAATCGAGAAATAGACTAATGGTATAGCACTTCATTGAGACTTGTGTGGAATGATTTACTTTCTCATTTTTTACTGAAACCTTAATCCAAAAAACTTACATCTCTCAGCCCTCACTCAAATGTGATTTCCATGCACATAGGTTGGAATCACAATGGCTGTGGTCGGAGTCTAATCACTTGTGTATAGTATGTGTGTAAGGCCCAGGGACCTGCTGGCTTTAATTTTATCATTAATAAAATTAGAATGAGATACATAGCTCTCATAGGGTTGTTATAAGAATAAATTATATAAAACATGTAGATGCTTGGCATGTGGTCCCTGGGACACAGTAAGCTCTCAATTGATGATAGCTTTTATCTTTATGAATAATTTCATACCATTATAATTATGCAGCCTGTATTGATTTTCCTTTATTTACTTTGTAAGTTTTTAGACATGCTTCTGTATATCTGTGGTCTTCTTAATTTTTTTTTAGTGGCCTCGTACTATTTCACAATACTCCATCATTCATTTAACCATTCAAATATTATGCATTTCCCTATTGTAAAGCAAAAATCTGGTGTAAACATTTTGCACACAGCTTTGTTTTTTTTCTTGAATGAAGTTCTTGAATAAAAAGGATAGGAATTTTTCAAATGATATTTCATGTATATTACCAGATTTCCTTCCAAAAGGTTTGAAGCAATTATACATCTCAAGGCAGTGTAAAATTTTTCTCAACTGCAACTTTGTAAATATTGGCTTAGCATCTTGCCAACAGGTATTAAGTGCCACCTCATTGTTTAACATTCTTGCATTTCTTCAACTAGTTGCTTGACTGTTTCTTTTCTTTCGTGTGACTTTTTTTTCCTATAGTGTTTGATTATTTGACCTTTGGAGTTTTGGAAGTTTGTTTTAGAGATTTGTATATTCTAGGTGCCAGATTTTTGGAAATTGTGATAAAATACACATAGCAATTTAAAATATTTTATTTTTATTGTTTTTTGACACAGAGAGACAGAAAGAGACAGAGAGAAAGGGGAGGGCCCAGAGCAATCTCCATAGTTGACAGCATTAGTTTTCCATAGAGTTTCACTCCATAGGTGGGTGTGGGGCTGCACAGGGCAGGAACTGGGCCAGGATCTCACCCTGGTGAGAACCGAACTGGGGACACTCCCCAGTTCAGCATATGGGTTTGAGCAGGCTGGGACCGGGATTTGATCCTCTGTCCCTGGAGCTGCAAAGTGAGCACTTAAACACTGAGCCATCCCGGCTTCCCCAATTTTTAAAAGATTTATTTTTTCATGAAACCATTTTAAATGTATAAGTCAGTGGCATTAAGTACATTCACAGTGTGCAACATCACTATCCATTTCCAGAACTCTTTCATCATTCCAAACTGAAACTTTGTACTCTTTAAACAATAACTTTCTCCTCTTCTCCCACTCCCCAGTTCTAGCCCCTGGTAAACTCTATTTCTATTTTATGACTCTATGAATTTGCTTATTTTGGGTACCTCATAAGTGAAATAAATTGTCCATTTGTCTTTGGCTTTTTCACTTAGCATAATATTTTCAAGATTCATCCATGTTGTAGCATGTATCAGAATTTTTTTAAAGATGAATAATATTCCATGGTATATGTATACCATATTTTATTTATCCATTCACTTGTTGATAGACATTTAGATTGTGTTCATCTCTTGGCTATTGTAAACAATGCCGCAGTGACATGGGTGTACAAATATCTGGTTGAGTCCACGCTTTCAATTTTTTTTTGGCTATATACCTGAGAGTAGAATTGATGAGTCACATGGTAATTCTATGTTTAACTTTTTTGAGGAGTCCTCAAACAGTTTTTCAGAGCAGCTGGACCATTTTACATTCCTACCAACAATGAATGAAGGTTCCAATTTTTCCATATCCTTGCCAACACTTGTTTTTTTTTCTTTTCTCCTTTTTGATAGTAACCATCCTATTGGATGTAAAGTATCTAGGTGCAAGTTTTATCTGTCATATATATGATTATAAGTTTTACTCTATATCATTGTTTTGCATTTTATCTCATTTCTGTGGCTTTTATAGAAAAGGAGTTAAAATTTTTAAAAATAATTGTGGCTTAGCATTTTTTTTTTAATGTTTGTAATTTTATCTTTGGCCTCAATAGTGAAAAGATTCTCTCTTGTCTATAAAAGAAATAAATACTATATTCTGTTTTACCTTTTTTATGATGTTAGGTTAAAAAATAACTATCCCTCTGGAATTTATAGTGGTATACAAGGGCTGTCCAGAAAAAAAATCCAGCCATAAATGACTATTTTTCATAATACATGACTGGATACTTTCCGGACAGCCCTCATATTTATATATGTATAGTATCAATACATTATTGATGTTTGGGGTTGGGTTCAATTAATTTTTCTCTGTATCAGGGCCCTGTTTTCCTATGAACATTAATTAAATAGTTTTATTTTCTCACTGAGGTTTTACTTAGTGTTTATCACTTACCAAATTCTTATATGCAGTGAGAATTCACTTCTGGACTCTTTCCTCATTCCATTGATTTTATTTCCAGTTTTGAGCCAGTATCATGTGATTTTGATTATCAGCATGTTACAGTATGTTTTTCTAATGTCTGGATGGGCTAGTTCTGCCTTATTACTTTTTCTCCATAACATTCTTTGATAGTTATACATTTTTAAAACAAATTTCAGGCTTTAAATTCTTAGAAGTATGGTGGAATACAAATACAAATTGCATAAATCTGTATATTGGCCAGGGAAGGATTGAACTTTCCCATCACGTAACTTGGGATGGCATTGTCCACTCTTAAGTTTTTCTTCCTTTTTCCATCTAATTTTTTTTTTTCTTTCTAGTTTGTAGCTCTTGTGAAGAGCTGAGCGATCAGTTGCATTGGAAACACATTGCTTGTATTGCATGGATAAGAGATACTGACTGATTTACTGTAGATCATATGTTATGAGCTGCTTTTCTTTTTTTTTTTTTTTATTTTGAAATCATTTTAATTTAGAAATAGAAAACATCTTGGAAGGAAAATGAGAAAACCACAAAATATACAGGCAAACTTTACTCCACGAGCTTCTCAGATCCTCATGTTCGCCATTCCCCAAGATGAGAAACCTTCCTTAAATATTTCAGCCACCAACAATGATGTTATTAATAGGAATATGGATCAATTTCACAAAAAAGCCAATGAATCCCATTATAGCGAATCCTATAGCCGTTGCCATGGCAATCTTCTGGAATTCTTTTCTATCCGGTTTGGTGCATCTTTTAACCAACCGAATCGAGTCCTTCACAAACTGCCGACTTGGCTCAACAAACTGCATTACCTGATCCATGATGCTGCCCGCCGACACCTCAAACCTGCTTTTCTATTTAAAAAGCTTTCATTGTTGGCAGTTGCCTTCTCCTTCTCTGAGTGTGGGGTCTGAAAAGACTGTGTGCTACACCACACACACCTAAATATCTTGGAACACACAGTTGAGTTGGCAGCATGTCTAGGATTAAGGAAAAGTATTTCCAATTCCTGATCTTTTTTTGGCTAACTGTGACGAATGTATTATACAGTCTTAGTCCTGAATGAATGTCTGATTCATAAAGTTAGAATGTTTAACCAACACCACAGAGAGAACCTTATGAAATATCCACAGTTGCAGAAAACAGAGGCCATTCAACTGCCATTTTACCTACTTACCCCGTTTACCCTCCCATCTTGGTACCCAGCTTTTCTTTCCATACAGGAAAGCCATCTAAGCCATTTTCATTTCTCCTCCCCTCTTCCCCCTTCCATTGTCCTTGCTTCATGATGTTCTAGATTTGACTACTGGTTCTGCTACTTGCTGACTGTGTGATACCTCTTTGAATGGTACCTCTGTGAGCCTCAGTTTTATCTTCAGTAAAGTGGGAATAGCAGTATCTTCTTCATGGGGCTATTGAGAGGGTAAAGGAGCTAATGAAAGTGAAGTTGCAAAAGCAACACAGGATCCTAGATTGGATCTTGGGATAGTAAAGGACATTAGTGGAAAAGTTGGCAAAATCCAAATAAATTTTGGAGCTTAGTTAATATAATAGTTACTTATACTGGTGTTAACTGTTTAGCTTTGACAAATGTGCTATGGTTAAGTAAGGTAGTATTAGGGGTAAGTGGGTGATAATATCTTTGTAGTATCCTTGTAACTTTTCTAGAAATCTAAAATTATTTCAAAATTAAAATTTTTTTTAGAAAGAATCTACCTTGTAAAATGATTTCAGGTATCTTTTGCTAGATTATTAGGTTCATTTAACAGGTGTTCATTGAACAAATATTTATTGGATACCATTTTGCTATGCATAATGGACAATATGAAGAAGTATAAAAGAAGGCCTCTGCTCTGTAATCTGTTTCAGGAACAGAAGCCTAAAAGATACCATCAGCCAAGTACCAACATGGCAGATATCACAGGCACTGTGTGGCGAAGCTGAGACCACAGGTGCTTTGGGCTCTGCAGATGGGCTGAAGTGTGGGGGAGGGGCCTTGAGGGAGGAGGGCTGAGCTGAGTAAAGAGATGGAGGCAAGAGCATAGGAGGTACAGAGTGGAAGTAATGAAAAATGAAGGAAATGAATTTGACCCCATTCTCAAGAAGGGTATGTCATTTGGGGAACATAAGTTGTATACATCAAATAATTAGGGTTAATAAGGGAATATAGGTTCTATTGAGCTAAAATGTAAAATATAGCAATTTCTCTAAGGGCTGATAAAATTGTAAGTTCTTGTCTTTGAGAGCCCAGTTTTTCTCTACTTGCAGTCACATCATGGCTCAAGTATGGTATTCTGTCACTGGGTTACCAGGTAACTGTGGGCCAGTAACTTAGTTGTCTGAACTTTAATTTTTTCTGACTATAAACTGTGTTGAGGTGGATTTACCTGAGGTTCTTTCAAGCTTCCATGTTCTAAGAATGTGTGGATATATGCATAGACACACATACTTTGAGAGAAGAGTATAAACATGGACACAGAAAGTTTGTCAATGCTGGACTATCTGGCTTTCAATATTTTATTTCCTAATCTGAACTTAAGGTATAGCACAAAACTCGTAAACATATGAGCAACTGTGGTGAATCACAGGTTCTTGGATAGGTCTATAGGCAGATACAGGTCCTGGTGGACATCCGTCTAACTGGATTTGTAGCTGCATGAACAGTCACATCCAAATAGTGTTGGTGGAGGGGCTTTTTCATTAATGTCTCACAGGCTCTGCTTTTGTTCTTTTCCTGGTCAACAATTTCATAATAATTATTTTAAATTGGTAGTACATATACGTGATCAACACTTAAAAAAAAAAAGTATAAATGCTTAAACTGTGTAAAGAAAGTCTCTATTTCAGTCCTCCAGTCTCTAGTTCCCTCCCCAGAGGCAGTCACCATTGTGTTTCTTAGGATTCTTTCTAAATATTGTTTTGAAAATATAAGCAAAAACATGTACAGGGTCTTGCAGAAGTAACACCACTTTTTTATGAGCTGGTAAACTTTAAAAAGGGTGTTACTACCGTACCCTATATGTTCTTTAAACACACATACACAAGTGATAGCATAATATATTATATGTGCTGTTCTGTAATTTCTGACTTAATTATCTTAGAAGTTCTTCCAGAGAACTTGAAGCTAACTTGAAGAGATTTACCCCTTTGCTCTCCAGCTCACCGCAGCTAAAGATGGGGCCAATTTTAGTATCAATAAGAACAATAATCACAATGGATTGAAATATTTTAAATATGTTTAAACCCAAGAGCTCATAATGACTTTTTTAATTTTATTTTTCAATTAATGTTAACATACAATATTATATAATAATGTTTTAAGTGTACAACAGAGTGATTAGACACTTACATACCTTATGAAGTGATCACCTGGTAAATCTAGTACCTATCTGAGACCAACATTACATTATTATTGACTATATTTTCTTTTAATCTTTTTTTTAATTCTTTTTATTGTTTTTGACAGAGAGAGAGAGAGAGAGAGAGAGACAGAGAGAGAGACAGAGATACAGAGATACAGACAGGGAGAGAACTGAACTGGGGGCACTCCCCAGTTCAGCACATGGGTTTGCACGGGCCGGGGCCGGGACCCGATCACTGAGCCATCCCGGCTTCCCCTGACTATATTTTCTATCAATGATTTTTAAGCAAAATAAAATTCTATTCATATTTTGGGTACATGAGACAACCAACTAATTATTTTGAAAACTGGTAAATAAAAGGAAAGCTCAAGCATTTTTCCTGCCTTTTCTTTACAAACTGAACCTCAAGATAGCCGAATAGTTGATAAGTCAAAGTTTCTCTTTATAGGCATAATAGAAGTAAAATATTACTCTTTTGTGATCCCTAACCAATTAATGAATTTAGGCAGTAATCATCAATGGCTACACAACTCCATATGTGCCACAAACATTGAATATATATAAAAATAAAAACAGTATTATTATAATGAACTTATCACTCAGCTTCAGTTACTATTTACTCACTTCCCCCACCCTTCACTTATTGCATTTAAATTTTTGATATCTTCTAACTGTGCTCCTAAAAGTTTCTAGCAGTTTCTACTCTTATCAGCAGTATGTAATGTTTTTGTTTTTCTTATACTTTTATCAGTGTATGATGAAATATTTTTACTCTTGCCAATCTGGGGCTAAAAATTGGTATTTCATTATAGTCTTAGACTGCATTTCTTGTTTCATAATTGAGATTCAGCTTCTTTTCATATGTGTAAGGGTAATTTGTATTTTAAAGATTTATTTTTATTGTTTTTGACAGAGAGAGAGCGAGACACAGAGAGAGAGAGAGAGAGAGAAGAGGGAGGGCCCAGAGCAGTCTCTGCAGTTGCACGTCTTTGGTTTTCCACATAGTTTCATTCCACAGGTGGGCGTGGAACTGTGCAGGGCAGGAACCAGACCAGGAGCCTCCTTTATGGAGCTTGCCCTGGCGAGATCTGAACTGGAGGTATGCTCCAGCTCAGCACATGGGTCTACACAGGCTGGGACAGGGATTTGATCCTTGGACTCCAGGGCTACAAGACAAGTGCTCAACCCACCGAGCTATCCCTGCATCCCCAAATTTTTATTTTCTTAACTATGAAGTATCTGTACATAATTTTGGTCTTTTTCTTATTGATTTATAGAGGTTCTTTTCAAATCAAAGAAATTAACCATTGGTTTGTAATATGAGTTGATCATTTTTCCCAGTTTGTTGTTTTTCTTTTTACAGATTTATTTTATTGTTTTTGACAGAGACAGAGAGAGACAGACACAGAGAGACAGAGAGAAGGGGGTGGGCCCAGAGCAGTCACCATAGTTGTATGTTATCAGTTTTCGACATGGTTTCGTTCCACACAGGTTGGCAGGGACCACGCCGGGAGGGGATTGAACTGGGGTCCTCCTGCATGGGAAGCATACCCCAGTTCAGCATATGGGTCTGCACGGGCCAGGGCTGGGATTCGATCCTCCGTCGCTGGGGCTGCAAAGCGAGCGCTTAACCCACTAAGCCATCCCGGCTTCCCCCCAGTTTGTTGTTTAATTTTGTTTGTGGCATTTTTTTTTTTTTTTTTTTTTGCCATTTAGATGAAAAAATGTTTAAAGTAGTTGAATTCATCAATGTTGTAAAACTTACAGATTTCATGTAATACTTCAAAAAGTCCTTTCCATTTTGAGATTATAAAAATATTGTCCTGTTTTCTTTAGTTCCTGTATATTTTTATTTTTGTCAAAATGTTCAATCCATTTGGAATTTACTTTGATGTAAGGAATGAGATAGAGATATAACACAGTTTTTGTCCAATACACTACCCAGTTGTCACAGCACAGTTTATTAAATAATCTATCTTTTCTGCAGTCATTTATTTTATTTTTTTTATTTACTTTTTTAATTTATTGTTAAATTTAATAAGGTTACATTGTTTGGTAACAATTAGGTAGTTTACAGATGTACAAGTCCACATCACATCATTCATGCATCGTATTATGTGCCCATCACTCAGTTTCAGTTCCCCTTCCATCACCTTATATCTGGTGCCCACTCCCACCTCCCTGCAGTCATTTAAAATGCCACCTTTCTTATGTACTAAATTTCATTGTGTATTTAGTTCGTTTTTCTGAACTTTCTTGTCCATTTAATTGACATCTGCCTATTCATGTTCAGCGCCACATTGTTTTCAGTGTTTTAACTTTATAATATGTGTTAATACTTTAGAGAACTAACCACTCCCACCTTTACATATACACACAACACTTTTTCTTTAGAATTTTCATGGATATCCTTCTGTATTTAGTTTTTCTTATAAATTTTAGAGTGAATTTATTTAATTCTTTAAAAAGTCATGATGGTTTTTTGATTGGGATTGTTTGAAATATGTAGATTTGCATAAAGAGACTTGCCATATGTTATATTTAATTAATTTGACTGAGATAGAATAGAAATAGAAATAGAAAGTCTTGCATTTATGTTGGGGAAACATCAATTGCACAAGATATAGTCATTTATTGAACAACTAATTCAGTCTATGTGCCAAACAATGTATCATATACTGGGGAGAAAGCAAATAAATAATCCTAGGTAGTCCCTTGACTCTTGTTCATTTGTTGAGGTCAAACACATCATGTCATATGAAGAAATTTTAGTTTTGTTGACCACCACCAGTCTCATGTTAGCCAATAGGATCATGTGGTTGCTTCAGAGTTATTATGATCTTGAGTTGCATTAGAGGATGTGCAAAGAGGGAGTAGAGTGTAGTGAGTGTAGTTCAGGCCCTGGAGGCAGAGAGCAGGGCATGGTGACCTTGGCAAGTTCTTTAATGTCTTCAGGCCTCAGTTTCCTCAACTGTAAAATGGGTGGATGTTGATTGTACCTAACTCATAGGGTTGTATGTAAGGCTTAAATAAGAGAATCCAACATGCCTTTGCATTTTGCCGGGCACAAACTGGTGTCCTATATATGTTAACTAATATACATATTGGAAAAATGGATCTCTGGACTGGTGCTATCTGATTTATTATGTTCAGTTTCTGACATCATTATTTGGGAGAAGCAGTAGAAAAAGATCTGTATGAGAGGACAGCCAAATGATAAGAAAAAGGTGGCCTAGAAACATTAAAGAAATAGTAGGTCTTTCTACTGGACAAGAGGAGAATGAGATACAGGGTGGCTAGATACTTCGTATTGCGTGGAGGGTGGGGACTAAGACTAGCTAGTGAAATTCAGCTTAACATAAGAAAGAAATTTATGGCATGTATATCTATTCAACAATGGAGTGAATCTGTAGTGAGCTGCCTGTCAGAAGAAATGTTCAAGAAGAATTTGTTAGGGAAACTGCAAAAAGAATTACTGAATTAGAAAGATGAGGCTAAGTAACAAGGAAGGCATTTTTCTATGAAGTTGTGGTATAAATGGTAACAGATACAATCTCACATATAGGAATTTCTCTGCATTTGGCTTAATCTATTTTCCAAGAATTTTCTATATATGAAAATTGAAACCTTATTTGATTCTTTTTGAGTAAGAAGATATACTCTTACTCAAAGTATCGTAATGCCTTGTGATCCTTGTGAACATGCATGATCACCAAAGAAATGAAGATACAAAGTGATTAGGAGACTTGGGAACCAGCTTACTTCACTCCTGTCCTTTTTGTCTCTTGTCATCTTGGAGATGAGTCCTTTATCTTTGGAGCCCCATCCTTTTCATCTAGAATATTATTAATCCTTGCTCCCTACTTTAAGCATGAGTGTTTAAAAGAATAAGCCTGTTATTGGAAGTTTTTTGCCTCTTAGTTTGTGTGGAGCTTTTTGAAGGAAGATGCTGTTTGCACCTAGTGAACACATGACAAGTTTAAAGAAAAATATATAACCCTATAAACTTGGCCTTGGCCTTGGTCCATTTAGTACCAACATACTTCCCTGTTATTCTTATTTTTTCTGCTACTCTTTTATTGTAAATGTAACCATAGTATATTAGAAAGTTTTAATAAACTTATATAATAGAGGTAATATTTAGTAATCTGTTTATTTCAGATCCATCTCCCAGTTTTCTTATGGCGTGCTATAATTTCTAAAGTTGTGTTCTATAAAAATTTTTTGCTATCACTGGCATACATGCATGGTCACATTATAGGTACTGTGTTATCACATTAAATGAAAAACCTAGTAAATGTGAACATAAGTGTTAGTTGATTCTAAAATATGATTTCTGTGTTTTCAGTGAATGATGAACCTGTTATAGCCACTGATCCTGAAGAACCCTCTGTTGTTGGTATAACATCCCCACCTACTGCAGCATCGAGTGTCACCCTGAACACCACCACAGCATCTCTGCCTACTCTGGCCACTCCATCTGAAGGAGAGCAGCCCAGCACTTCAGGTACACAGCAGCTCCCATCGACTGCCCAAGCCCCTGATGCTCTGCCTGCAGGGTGAGTAGCCTTCTGTTCCATAACAGCACTTTTCACCCCTCCAAAGACTGAAGCTCCTTCACCGGGGCAGAAACAATGTGGTATTTATTAGCTAGTGGCTGGGAGTCTCTAGGAAGTTGCTGTGCTTAGAAGCAAGGGAGGTGTAGAAGAACTGCTTGTTCTACATAAATCTTTAAAAAAATCTAAATTATCTGGGACCAAATCAATAGTACCTTATACCGTGACTTGAAATGAACAACTTGACTCAAAGAGTGTGACCTTTATGGAATAAGGAGCTCATTTTGCCTCCCAAAATCACTGGAGGGTGTTCACCTAGATTCTGCCTAGAAACAGCTTTTCTCTCTTGTATTCTATCTTAATGGCCAATGGAGGACTTTAGGCTCTGAATATTGCTGTGAGTTTTCCCCATAACTGGGGCTGATATTAACATGGGATAACTAGTTTTCTTGCTATCATTTAGTTTAGAATTAAATCTACTAGTTAAGACCTTGGATGATAAGAAGACGGCTCTAGTAAGCCAAAAAGAAGTTCAAGTTTGGCTGTATGGTGAGTGGAGATAAAGAGCATGGACCCAGGAATTAAATAGATCTGGGTTTGAATTCCCACTTGACCCTTTTTGACTTTCCCTGAGAGGCTTACCATCTTGGTAAGGTGGAAGTAATAATCATGAATGTATCCCTAGGAAGTTAAGAGGCTCAAATGCGATGGCATATGTGAAGCACTCACCCAATGGACATTACACCTGGTGAATGATATTTTTGAAGTGGTTATGAAGGAACAATAAAGGTTTCATATAAAGTGGTGATATGTGAGGCTCAGAGTTTTATTTTAAAAGTTTAAAATTAGTTTCCTGACTCCTAAAGCCACAATATCAGGAAGAAAGGAAAAAACAAACGAACCTATCTTGTCTGGATCTCCTAAACTTCCTAATGGTTTTGAACTACGAAATGAAGACTTATCTTAGGACTCCCAATCATAGTCAGGGTCAGTCCCATTGTGCTCCTTCAGACCATCCTGGTCATCAGTTCAATACTGAAGAAACCAGTGTCCATATTGTCACAGTCACCATGGTCTGTCTGCTGGTGGTGGTGGTGGTGGTGATGGTGGTGTGTTTGGGTCCTCTGAGCTCTTGTAACTCATAAAGGAAAAGAGAAGGATGGACTATGTCTTGCTTGATGTAGAGTATGCATATTCTTCTTAAGTTACTTTAGAAAATCCAATTGTGGGAAAGCTGGAATGGCTAAGCGGGTTAAGCGCTCACTTTGAAGCCCTGAGGACTGAGGATCAAATCCCTGCTCCAGCCCAGGCGGACCCACATGCTGAACTGGGGTGTGCTTCCCGAATGCGGTGAGGCCCCCAGTTCAGTTAAAAAAAAAAAATCCAATTGCTAATATAAACATTCTAAATCTGGAGGCATATGAGGTCTGACAGTTAAGTTTGTGAACTTGCCACTGTGCGTTTATGTTGACAGCACTGTACAACAAACTCAGTAATGTTTCATAACCTTGGTATATTAGTTTCTCACTGCTGTGTTTGTGTTGATGTGTAGTGGTGGCTTGCTGAGTGGTGTTCATTATTGTTGTGTGTTTTTGCGTGCCGTCATGAGAATGTCAGAGCTTGAATTAGAGCAACGAAAAAACATTAAATTTCTTGTTAAACTTGGCAAGAGTAGAAGTGAAATCCAGGGACATGTTAGTCTAAGTGTATGAGGATAATGCCATGAAGAAAACAGCAGTGTACAAATGGATTAAACATTTTTATATAAGAAGAGAAAGCATCACTTATGAAGAGAGGTCAGGGTGATCAGTAACCAGCAGAACTAATTAAAACATTGTAAAAATTTGTCAGATTGTGCGTCAAAATCATCAGCTGACTGTGGGAAGCATAGCAGACCAAGTAAACATGGAAAGAGAAACAATTAGGAAAATCTTAACTGAAAATCTTTTTTTTAAAGATTTATTTTATTGTTTTTGACAGAGAGACAAAGAGAGACAGAGAAGAGGGAGAGCCCAGAGCAGTCTCCATAGTTGGTATCAGTTTTTGACATGGTTTCATTTCACAGGTGGGTGGGGCTGCACAGGGTGGGAATTGGGCCAGGGGTCTCCCACATGGGAGGGACGCCCCCATGAGCTGCAGGTTGAACTGGGGGGACATGGGAAGCTTGCCCTGGCGAGAACCAAACTGGTGGCCTCCCTCATGAGAAGCACACCCCAGTTCAGCATATGGGTCCTCATGGGCTGGGACCGGGGCTCGATCCTCAGACCCTGGGGCTCAAAGCGAGTGCTCAATCCACTGAGCCATCCTGTCTTCCCCTTAACTGAAAATCTTGGCATGAGAAAGATGTGTGCAAAAATGGTCCTGAAGGAGCTCACTACGGAATAAAAGCAAAGGAGAGTTGACATTTGCCAAGACCTTTCGGAGAGGCAAGACAATGTTTTGGGCTGTATTATCACTGTTGATGAAACATCGGTTTACCAATATGACCCTGAAACAAAGTGTCAAAGTGCACAGTGAAAATCAGCCAATTCTTCATGACCAATAAAGTTCCATAAGTCCAAATCAAGAGGCAGAATGATGTTGCTAACCTTTTATGATATCAGAGAGATTGTTCATTATGAATTTGTACCAACTGGACAGTCAACCAATTGACTATTTGAAAGTGCTGAAAAGTTTGTGTGAAAAAGACGAAAACAACCTGAACTTTTTGCCTACAACTCATGGCTGTTGTATCATGACAATGCACAAGCTCACATGGTGCTGTTTGTGAGGGAGTTTTTAGCTAGTAAAAAAATAACCATATTGAAACACCTTCCCTACTCACCTGATCTGGCCCCCAATGACATTTACCTGAAGATAAAGGAAATATTGAAAGGAAGACATTTTGATGACATTAAGACATCAAGGGTAATACAACGATAGCTCTGATGGCCATTCCAGAAAAAAAGTTTCAAAATTGGTTTGAAGGGTGGACTAGGTGCTGGCATCAGTGCATAGCTTCCCAAGGGGAGTACTTAGAAGGTAAGTGTAGTGATATTCAGTAATGACGTATGTAGCATCTTTTCTAGGATGAGTTTACAAACTTGTCTGCTTTCATATGTGATTTTTACCACATACATATTGTATCATTACCATTTGGCACCCTGCCTAACTCATACTTTTTAATAAAGTGTGATGAAGAAGTGAAAAGTATTACAAATAGTTCTTTTTTAAAAAGATTTGTTTTTGACAGAAATAGAGAGAGAGAGACAGAGAGACGGGGGAAGGGCCCAGAGCAGTCTTCATAGTTGTACGTCATCAGTTTTCAACACGGTTTCATTCCACACAGGTGGTCAGGGGGCACACAGTGCTGGAATTGGGCTGAGGGCCTCCCTCATGGGAGACACACCCCGTGGAGCCATGGGAGACACGCCCCCTGGAGCCAGGGGTTGAACAGGTGTTGGAGGGGTGGGGCGAGAACTGAACTGGGGGCCTTCCTCACAGGCAGCACACCCCAGTTCAGCATGTGGATCTGCTTGGGCCTGTGCAGGGATTAAATCCCTGGTCCCCGGGGCTGCAAAGTGAGTGCTTACGGGTAACTCACTGAGCCATTCCGGCTTCCCTACAAAAAGTTCTTAATGTCTCAAACCTGAAGAGAGTTGGGGGTATTGAGAGGTGGCTCTGAAAATTTTTTTGTGAAGTTTCTTATTTTTAAAAAAAGATTACTGGTAGTTTACAATTGCTGTATCCCTATAGAGATTTCTTTTTTCTTTTTTTATGTGGTAAGGAATACTCGAAAGACTTTTGTTTGGTTTATGATTTCAAATTGTATGTAATTTGGAGGGTAACAGAGCAGAATCATTTTGGCAGAAGGGAGAGAAAATGGCTGCCTATGTACCCTGTGAGCTGTTTGTTTTCTTTCCTCTGAGCAAATGCCTGGAAGGCCAGCTTCACTCTTGTGTCAGTTACAGTCAATTAGGGCTAATGGCTCAACGTGTCTTTATGTAGGGCGTGTGTGAGGGTTACTGTTCTCTTGGATTGGGCTCTTCCTGTTTCCAGGCAGCTGGAAAACTCCAGGCTCTGAAAACTTTCTTTATTCTAAGTCTGGCGGATGGAGAGGCCCAGGGAAGCTGATTCTCCTCCCCCACCCCGCCAGAGCCTGAAATACTTTTCTGAGGTAGAGTTTGGACAACATCTTTTCCTTAGAGCATTTAGAACATGACAGGGCCAGTGTGTGGGTCTGGGGAGGCCACTGCCCACTTTTCCAATACCAGAGAAGACTATTAGGGCCCAGTTTTCCATCCTAAAATGTTCATCCCTAAGACCTGGGGGAGGCCTGAAGATTGCCAGCTGCTTTCCTGGAGATTGCCACCAGCACTGCTGAGTGCATGGTAGTGAGCATGGCTGGCTTTCAGTTCACTGCTCTGTGATGGCAAGTCAGAAAGGGCACACGTTCTCCAGTGACCCTTATAATTCATAGACCATCCATACCCACCCCAAATTATTTACAAGTTTAGGAGAACCAGACAAGATGGGTTATTCCTGATAAATTGTGTCTTCAGGAGTCAACAGAGCAATTTTAACTGTTTAAAAATAAAATTCTGAGCCTGACCTTTCACCACTGAGAATGCTGCAGTGACTTCCTATTGTCTTTAGGGATAAATTCTTAAATCCTTAATAAGACCTGAAAAGCCCTGCATGATAGGACCTCACCTACCCTCAAGCCTTCCATGGAAGACATTTTCTACTTTGTTCTCCAAGCTCTTGACTTAATAACTTATTTCAGTTTGACAAATATACCACTCTTTCTCTGGACTTGGGACCCTCCATTATTCTGGTTGCGCTTTCTGAAACCTTCCTTTGTACTTTGTCCATTAATTCCTATCCATCTTTGAGTCTCAGTTTAATCAGCACTTCCTCTGGGAGTCTTTCCTTGATCCCTAGTAGACAAGATCAGATCACCCTGTGTACTGTATTTCTGCTTACATGTGTAATTGCTTGTTTTGTGTCTCTCTGCCCTGTTCAAGATGTCAGAGAGCCTGGCTCAAAGTAGGCCCCCAAGACATATTTGTAAGGAATAAATTGAAAAACCATCATTATTTCCCCTCCACCCAGATGAATGTTTTCTTGCTTCTTGGATACCTCAAATAAAGAGCAACTATGACAGGAATATTGCGTTTTCTTCCTAAGAGCAAGAGTTTAAGGAGTCATTCACTGAGTTGAGTGGCTTTGGGTTTAAATATGTGTCTCACAGGGTCAGGATGCTCTTCCCTGCTCACTAGGGGGTCCTCATGTACAGAAAGATACTGTGTGGACTGTGTCTTCTCTTTGCTAAGATATTTATGAGCCATGGCAGATTTTTTTTTTCAAGGCATCCAGCTGAGTTTTCCAACATGATCTTCTCAATTCTTTCAGTCTCCTTTACTGAGCAATTGAGCAAGATTTACTTGGAGATCCCATGGTTTTATCTTTCCAGTTGTTGCATTGCCTTTCTGAAACTTGCAACACATGAAACTGGGTGTAAAGAGGTCACACACGTCTATATATTTTAAGGACTGAAGGCTACTGAAAGCTGGGCTACGTAAGTCCAAATAGAACACCTCTTATTTCTTTTTGCCCTGTCTCTAAACCCTCCTGCTTTCTGCACCTTTAAATTTAATAAAATTAGCATAGAAGAGGCCAACTGCAAGGGTGTGACATTTTCAGCTTGCAAATGTCCATTAAAGGAGGGAGTGCCAGGAAGGCTTAGGAGACATGGTAAGATAGTGGTCCAGGCAGCAGACTGTGGGGAGCAAGGCCACTTTGATCAGCTGGCTCTGCATCTGGTTTTTATCAGTACCAAGCTCACTTTGGGGACTAAAGGCTCATTAACAGACACTGTGTACATGGCTTAGATAAACTCCAAGTGCGTCCCAGGCTCTGCAGCTCACTCAGTCCCTTGCACACAGAGGCTCATTATTTCACCCTGGCAGTCTGCTCTGTGCTGTGGTTTCTTACATAAGGGAAGCCGTTGTGTTTGGATGGCTGACTTACCTCACCATTGCCATTTTACACCAACCTTTTTCTCCCGCAGCCATTGGCTGCCCTGTCCATTTCCTGCCTCAGAGTAGAATTAATTGAGGAGGGGTGTTTTCTAAATCTTTTGGATTTGCATCTCCTCTATCTCCACATCCAATTATGGAGAGTCAGAGGCTCTTTCTCCAGGTGGTCCTTGAGACACTTCCAACACTTTCAAAGATGACAACCTTGTAAGAGTTCTTTGATATTTTGTTTGTAGAGATGCTTTAAGAGACGTTGGAATTGGAACTTCTCTGCTAAGTTATAAACCAGCCGCTGCCATCAATTTTTATTCCAAATAGAATTTTGGCCCTAGCCAAAGATCCTTACCCATAGAGTTTTAAAACAGTGCTTCTCAAACTATTTGTGAAGAACCAGTCACCTTTTTTTTTTTCTGTTTTGTTTTAATTTTTTTTCAACCTGTTACAAATCATAAATCTGTTCCAATTTGGATGTTGTAATAATATCACATTGGTATAAAAGTTTCTAAATGTTTAGAAACTTCTGTATTTTCAGGTCACTGGACAGTGACAGTTTGGGCCATGGACGATATATACTTTGTGTGACACTATTTAAAGGATTATACTGGACAAATCTGTGCCTTTTTGCTGAATATGGTTTAGTTTTTTGGGGGGGAATTTATTTATTTATTTATTTTTTATTGTTTTTGACAGAGAGCGAGAGAGAGAGAGAGAGCGAGAGAGATACAGAGACAGAGAGAGAACTGAACTGGGGGCACTCCCCAGTTCAGCATATGGTTCCGCACGGGCCGGGGCCAGGGCTGGGATTCGATCCTCGGTCCCCAGCACTCAAAGTGAGCACTTTACCCACTGAGCCATTCCTGCTTCCCCATGGTTTAGTTTTTGACTCTGCAAGGATTGTTATATGCTTAGATAATGACAAATAGTACAAACTTCAGGCAGGCTTCCTCGTCATCTCAGAACGAAAGCCTTATTTCCAAAAATTCTGTTTTTTGGGACTGGCCTCTGAGATATTCTCACCCTATAATACTTGTAAGGGTGTATTCATGTGTAATTATGAATTTTAATTTTTATTACACTTCCTTGAGAGCTTCTCAAGACCAGGAATTATTGCGTCCATCTTTGTATCTCCAGCAGCTAGCATAGCACTTGGCTTCTAGGGAGTTGGAGTGAGAAGTGTTCGTTGAATTACTGGATATGATTTTGTCTCAGTAGCCCTTAAAAGAATTAAAAAAAAAAATTTATTTATTTTTATTATTTTTTTAATTGTTTTTTGACAGAGAGAGAAAAACAGAGAGAAGGGGGAGGGCCCAGAGCGGTCTCCATAGTTGACAGCATTAGTTTTCTGTATAGTTAGGCCCCGGCAAGAACTGAACTGGTGGCACACCCCAGTTCAGCATATGGGTCCGCCTGGGCCAGAGCTGGGATTTGATCCTCAGTCTCCGAGGCTGCAAAGCAAGTGCTTAGCCCGCTGAGCCATCCCAGCTTCCCAAAAAGAATTTTTTAATAAAAAAATAGAAGAAGAAAAAGTAAGTACAACAAAAAACCACACAACCAGATTTAACCATTGGTGCTATTCATGCATCATTACTATAGCTAACCTGACTATTAATTATAGTAACATGCGTTAAACATTTCCAGTGTGTTGAGGAGTGCTAAGTTTTATGTGTGGATTATTTCATGGAGTCTTCACAACAATCTAGAGTGGTAGCCATTTTTATCTTCATTTTGCAAATGAGGAAACCATATATGATGTCTGTTCAGAAAGTATCCAGCCATGTAATATGAAAAATAGAGGCATTTATTAAAGAAGATACAGATACAAGAAATATTGTACATAGGACAATGACGCCTCAGTTTCCTTCAAAGTAGCCATCTTTTTTTTTTTTTTTTTTTTTTTT
>PVKE010023540.1:11033-24644 GCA_004027555.1 Craseonycteris thonglongyai | reverse complement strand
TGTTGGAGGGGGACCTGATTCTGGGACCTGGGCACATAATGCGATGCATGGGTGATGTGATGTGGAGTTGTACATTGGGAAACTGTCTGATTGTTACCAACCAATATCACCCCATTAAATTTAACAATAAAATATAATAATATTAAAAAAAAAAGAAAAAAAAAAGAATTCTAGGGGAAGCTGGAATGGCTCAGTGGGTTAGGTGCTCATTTTGCAGCCCTGGGGACTGAGGATCAAATCCCGGCCCCGGCCCGTGTGGACCCATGTGCTGAACTGGGGAGTGCCCCCAGTTCAGTTCTCACCGGGGCGAGACCCCGGCCCAGTTCCTGCCCTGTGCAGCCCCGCCCACCTGTGGAATGAAACTATGTGGAAAAACCGATGATGTGCAACTATGGAGACTGTTCTGGGCCCTCCCCCTTCTCTCTGTCTCTGACTGTATCTCTCTCTCTCTCTGTCAAAAACAATAAATAAATCTTAAAAAAAAAAAAAGATTTCTATTTTGTTTTTTGGCCTTGAAACCTTCTTTTCAAAGGGATTACAGTGATCCCTTGTTTTTCGCGGTTAATGGGGACCGGAACCTTCTGCGAAAGCTGAAAAACCGGGAAGTAGGATTTGCCCCTAGGAATTTTCTCATGGGTCGATGTGGCACCGGAAACCCATCACGCGCCTTTATGAGAGCCCGTGGGATGGACTCTGAGTCAGCTCATCTCTTTGTTTGACATGCAGGGATCCTTCTCTCTCGCGCATCCACATGAAACAACGCTCCTTTCTGCCATGTGGCTGCCGACATGGTTGTATTTTTTCATTTTTATTTTTTGATGAATATTTTGAAAAGACCTGGGAAGCACTGAAGCCACAAAACATGAAGCGTGAAGTGGCGAGGGAACACTGTATTTCAAAGGCTAGTTATAAAATAGTTCAAAATTGTCTTTTTGTTTGTTTGTTTTGTTCTAGTGGGTTTTATCTAGTGCTGGTCTTGCCTCCTACTACGTAGAAGACCCTGTCCTGTTACTTGGAACCCTTAGGGGACCTTTGCTCCATGACATTATATATGTTGCATTTCCTGAATAAATGATTTAACTAAATTACAGAGAGCGTGATTCCCAAAGTGACACTTATATTTGCTATAGAATTCTGCTCCTTTACCACCTAACTATTTTCAATGAGGATAACTCCCAGATAACTGGACATAAATATTTTCCAACTTGAAAATGATCAGGACTAAGTTGCAGGGCTAGGAAGGGGGACTGTCCTGTGACCTGGAGTGCTATAAGATTTCCTGTGTTCACATCACACATTCCTACAGGGTTGATTGAAATTGGACACATTTCCGTTCATGTGGTAGGTCAAAGCTACAGTTCATGTTTCTGGTTTCTCTATACTTTACAGTCTGTTCCACCAAATCAAATGGTTAACATGCTGTCACATTAGATATAACCCTCTTATGTTGTTGGTTCATTCATATTTTCTTTTTTTTTTTAATTGAATGCCAAAAAATGCAGTGTATGGGCAGATCACAAAATTTTATGATTTATGAATCTTCTTTTTAAAATTGACATAATGGCTAAACCATTGAAGTTTTATTTCAAATTGAATTGAATAAGATTTGAGAAGCATGAGTACTGCATAATAATCCATAAGAGTGTTATAACAGCAATCTTTTTTAAGGGTAAAAAAGTGATGTTTCTAATCTTTAAACTGCAGTAGGACTCATCATTTAGAGGGATGATAGTGTGAAGATTATACTCTTGCTCTCTTTCTAGGAAGGTATAATATTCTTTATGCTACCGTTCTTGTAAAAACAAAACAAAACAAAACAAAACAAAAACATTCTTGGGGAAGCCGGGATGGCTCAGTGGGTTAAGCGTTTACTTTGCAGTGCCGGGAACCGAGGATCGAATCCCGGCCCGGCCCATGCAGACCCATATGCTGAACTGGGGAGTGCCCTCAGTTCAGTTCTCTCTCTGTCTCTGTATCTCTCTCTCTCTCTCTCTCTCTGTCAAAAACAATAAAAAAATTAAAATAAATAACATGCTATTATCATATGTATTAAGTCTTTCTCTGAAGATTCAGCAGTTTGTAATGATGATTTCAGGAAATATTCCAGAATATGCTTCCATTTCTAGTTCTGTATCTTCTAGATAGAGTTCTCAAAGTGTGCTCCTGGCATCCTGGTTGCTCTCAAGATGCTTGCAAAGGATTTGGAACATTGAAACTGTTTTTGTAAAAACACTAAGATGATATGTGCCTTTTTTTTTTTTTTACATTCTTTTGAGAGTACAGTGGAGTTTCCTAGAAACTACATGATATATATATATATATATATATATATATATATCTCACAGCAGATTGAATATAAAAGGAGATATGAGAATCTAGCTATCTTCTATTAAGTCTATTAAAGATATTTGCACATTTTTAAAGCAGTGTTCTCATGAAATATATTTTTGTTTGGGAATCTAAGATTATTTTTCATAATATTTTACTTATATTAGCATGGATTTATTATCAGTAATAAATGTTTTTAAACTATATGTTTTTATTTATATGTGAGAAATATCGGTAGATATAACCCACATAAACTTAAGCTCTTTTGGAACCTCAACAATTTTTCAGAGTGCAAAAGAATCCCATGACTCAAATATTTGACAACTGCTGTTCTGCTATAGCTTTTATATAGAAATTGACTTTGCTGAAGCTCACTCAGTATTTATTGGGTAGTCGGTGGAAGCTGTGCTTTTTATAATTTCAAATGTGTGCCAAAAATACTTGTGGCTGACTGGAACCAGAAGGTGCCCTGTGGGAATCATTGTATGTGCAAGCATGTGTGTGCTGTATACCATGTAAATGCAAAACGGTAGTGTTATAAATTACTACCATGTGTTACACTAGACAAGTGATATTAGGTTCTGTGACTGATCCCTCAGTTAGCAAATCACAAACATTTATTTTATTCTTACTGAGTGGCCTTTAGTAGGGATTACAGTGATGAATTGAGTAGGATCTCAACATTCAGAGAAGGAGTCACAAAGAAATAAAATATAAATAATTTTAGCAAAGTTGGGGAAGCCAGGATGGCTCATTGGGTCCAGGCGTCCACAAACTACGGCCCGTGGGCCACAAGTGGCCTGCCAAAAACATTTATCCGGCCTGCTGGGTGTTTTTGCCAATGCTGCCTGTCCTGCTTAGCAGCTGACTCGTCCCGGGCCCTCAGTGCGCATGTGTGGACATGCTGAGGGACAGTGAACTGGCCCTCTGTTTAAAAAGTTTGAGGACGCCTAAAGCACTTACTTTACAGCCCTGGGAACCGAGTATTGAATCCTGGTCCCGGCCCATGTGGACCCATATGCTGCACTGGGGTGTACTTCCCACGTGGGAGACCCCCAGTTTGGTTCTCGGCCTCTGGTTTGGCCCTTGGCTTGAGGGGCTGTGCCTCCCATGCAGGAGGCCCCCAGCTCAGTTCCCACCCTGCACGGCCCTCACCCACCTGTGTGAAATGAAACCATGTTGAAGACTGATGATGCACAACTATGGAGACTGCTCTGGGCCCTCCCCCTTCTCTCTGTCTCTCTCTGTCTCAACTATCTCTCTGTCTCTGTCAAAAAAAATAAATAAATCTTAAAAAAAAATAATTTGAGTGAAGTTGATAAATGACACAGAAAATGTATTTTAACAGTGGTATGTGCTATTGAACTTAAGGTGAAGCTTTTACTGAGCACTCAACATTTATTTGGCTATTATAAAACCCAAGGCAAAAGATCTCTTTCTTGACACTCAGTGAAAACAATGCACTAATGACCAATCACTTTAAATATTTATAGAAAGTTTAGTGGAGGAAGTGAGCTAAACCAAGGAAGGAGTGCCTCTGGAGACCTCAGAAGAATGTTTCAAAGCCATGCCAGTGTGCCTCTAACCTCAGAAGAATGGTCAAGTAATCATGTGCTTTCGTTTCTCCAGGGAGAAGCTGGCTGTGGCTCGACTCCAGCGAGAAGTTGCCCAAAGGAGAAGTGAGGGGGCCATGGTAAGTCCTGGCTGCTCTCTCTTGGTTCTGAGCCTCTCTTCCAAAGCTCTCTGGCTTGAGAGGCATTTTGTCTCATTTAAGATATCTAAGGAAAATATTTGCTTGCAGAAAACTGAAGGCTGTATTACTATATGATGTGTTTTAATGTAATTGAAATAGCTCTGCCATTTGCAGAGTCAGAGAGAGAACGAAGGAGGGAGGCAGGGAGGGAGGGAAGGAAGGAAAGAAGGGGGAAGAGAGAGAGAGACAGAGAGAGATTGAGATTGATTAAGATTGATTATGAAAAATAGCTGTTTGTGCTTTGTTGAGTATGTTCAAATGTTTAAAGGGGTATAAGGCTTTATGTTCCGAGGTCTACTGGATGCCCAGGCATCCAGCTGTGAGCACAATATCCATAAATGAGCTATCTTAGATTTTCAGATCAGGACAGTTGAACGTAATTCAAGCTTCTCAGTTCTTCCAATTAAAAAAACAAACAACCTAAAAGAACACTATGATGCTTGCTAACGTAATCGTCTCTTATCCTTTTCCTTCTTTTCACTATTTGTAGTGCTTTTCTCCCTGTCCTTTTCAACATATGTCATTTAGACTACTGATGTTTCCTTACTGATATTTTGAATTGTACTAAAAATCAATACGGTTGTTTTGGTCCATAGCAACTTTATTTTATAGACTGTCTTTGCCAAAATACCTGCCTGTGTGCTACTCTAACATCAGAGATGACTGTCTGGGGACCCAGGGAATGTACATGTGAGGATTAACTGCTGCTGCTACCTCTGAGAAAGAAAATATCATGCCAGATTTTTTTCCTGCATAAGACAAAACAATGGCATATGAACAATTTTTCAACAAAAGAATACCTTTTTTGCACAAGAGAAGTGATACATTTGTAGATCCTGAAGGCTGCTTCCATTTGATTTCATGAGAGTTTATTGACAATTTTTCCACTGAAAAGAATATGAAATTTGTAAAATATGCTGGCCTCCCACTGCTCTCTATCGGGAAAGCAAAGGGCTGGAGCAGAAGGCTGAATATTGAGTGGGTACTGGAATGTCAGTGGCCTTTGAGCATGCGAAAACACTAAGGTGTTCACACTGTTTGCTGTGTTAGTGATCTTCATGCAGAGAGCATCTTGAATGTTCAAATAATACGAAGCAACTGCTCACAAGCATCAAATGAGTTGGAAATAAGTTGGAAAATGAAGGTTTAGTCAAATAATGAACTGAAAAATTCCAACCTGTACTTTTACTGCACTGCAAAATGCTTAGGGTTCACCCATTCTGCAATATTTCAGTCCTTTGTTTAGGGCTAGCTCCTGTTGATCTGCTATGTCCTAACTGAATGTGAAGTAAGTAACTTATCTAGGTCGGTTTCTTTATCTTTAAAATGAGGAGGTTGGGATTGTCTGATTCCATTAACTCAGTGGATCATACTTCTGAACATTTGTTCATGTAAAGCTTTTATGATGGGGGAACTTTTTTCTGGTAATAGCTAAATGTTATTCAAATTCATAAAAAGAACAGGTATCTAAAGAATGTATCTATCTGATTCTTACAGTGAATGGGCATAAGTTAAAATCTTCATAGACAGACACTCTCTTGTCTTTTACAAAACAAAACCTCCTTTTAAAACATTATAGATGTCATTGTTTGGTGCAGAAAACCCCAGAAAGCAGACAGAGAAAAAGATGACTCTGGTTACTAAAAAAATGCCAGTCAATATTACCAGAGAGTGAGGAGGGAGGGGTTTGGAGAGGAGGAAGGGGGAGCCAAATATGTGGTGATGGAAGGAGAACTGACTCTGGATGCTGAACACATAATACAGTACATAGACAAGACACTATAGAATTATACACCTGGAACCTACGGAATTTTTACTAACCAATGTCAGTCCAATAAATTTAACAATAAAAGAATGACTTTGGAAAAGTTACCAGTGCTTTATTACTCTTTCATAGGTAATGAAAAGAATCACATTTATGTGTTGATTGATTTAACAAATATTTATTGAGCATCTACTATGTGCCTAACACAATTCTAGGCACTGGGGAAACATCAGTGGAAAAAAACAACAGGCAAATAATTTGAGAGCTTACATTCTAGTGGTTTGGGAAACAGATATTCAACAGATTTAGTGTTAAGATGGTGAAAGCAGCTGTGAGAAAATAAGACCAGGGTAGGGGAAAATGAAAATTCTAGGGGTCACTATTTTAAATAAAGTGCTCATGGTAGTAAATCACTGAAAAGTTTGTATCTGGGCAAAACCTGAAGAAGATGAAGGCGTCAACCGTGGTGATATCAGGGGGAGGAGTGCTCCTAGGCTGGGAGATAAGCAAGTGCAAAGGCCAGGGATGCCTGAGGAACAGCCTGGGCATAGGGTGGCTATAAGGGAGTCCAAGGGAGAGGGTGACACAGGGATAAGTCATAAGGTTCCCCAGGGATCTCTGGCTCCTGCTCTGAGTGATTGGAGCCCTTAGAAGACTTTGAATAAGGCAGTGATATGATGTGATTTACTACTATTAATATTACTATTATTTCCTCATTTCATAATTCATCACATCTCAGCTGCTCAAAGACATCATAAACCCCGAGTTTTTATTAATGCCCGTTATTTTTTTCTCTCCCTTCCCCATTATTTTTTTCCTTTCCTTACCCAGTCACCTACCTCCACGCCTCAGTTTTCTACTTAATTATATGCTTCAGCTTTTCTGTTTCTAGGATTCATTTATTTCTTAAGCCCTGATTCTTTCATCTGACAGCTCCTTAAATCAGGCAGTTCTATTAATCCTCTAAATTTAATTCTTGCTGTTACAAGCCCAGAACTTTTGTCACATCTGTAGTAGAAATGAAAAGCAGTTCAACACATCCAGATCACCTTAGGTTTAAAAGACAACTATACATAGTGTTCTATATTTTATCCACATGAAAAAAGAAATGGTATGGAAAAAGTTATTTTGAAAATATTATCAAAAAAGCTATATAATTGAGGCAGATATTTATTTTTAAAATCATCAAATCATCAATGAACCTGTTATAATAAATTTTTAATGCAAAGCATGCCCTTATAAAATTTGACTATTTTATGCAATACATCTCTTCTTGTAAGTTTAAGAGAGTACCCAAAGGCACAATTTTTTTTTTAATTGTTAAATTTACTGGGGTGACATTGGTTGGTAAAAGTTACATAGGTTTCAGGTAAGCAATTCTACATTACATGATCCCTGGTCTCCTAATTCCCCTTCCCTTTCCCCTTCCCCTTCCCCTTCCCCTCAGGTAACCACTAAACTGGACCATGTCCATGAGTTTTTGTTTCTTTGTTACTTTCAGTTTTATATTCCACCTATAAGTGAAGTCATATGGTTTTTTATTTTTTCAGTCTGACTTATTTAGCTTAATATAATGGTTTCAAGGTTCATCCACGTTGTCACAAATGGCTATATTTCATCTTTTCTTATCACTGAGTAGTATTTCATTGTATACATTTTTTAGATATTTATTTTTTTAGCATACTTTTAAATTTGGAATAATTTTAGACTTAAACAGTAAAGTTACTCACCTGCCTACCCTTTAGCCAGTTTTCTAGTGCTTATATCTTGATATAATTATGGTATAATTATAAAAACTAAAGGATTAACATTCAAATGTTCCTAGACTCCAGATTCTGTTAGAATTTCATCAGGCTTTCCAATAATGCACCTTCTTTCATCTAGGATGCAATCCAGGGTACCGTACTGCACGTAGAAAGGTTTCTTTGTAAAGGCTGGTTGACACACATGTAGGAGGAAGAAGATCAGGAGCTTTGAGTACCTACTCTGTGAGGGAGACGGGTCTGGAGTCAAAGTCCAGCTCTACCAGTTGTTCGTTGTGTGACATTGGACATGTTATTAATACTTTACTGGGTTTTAGCAATTTTGTAGACTGTTTTGTTTCATCAACTTAAGTCTTCAGGATGTTTTTGGTATATTTGATATTTTATATTTGTTTCCTTTGTTCTATATTCTTTCACGGAATAACTATTGCCATTGTTTTCTTACTTACTTTTCATTATTATTTACAAACTGCTCTCTGGGTATTTTTCTTCATTATGGGAAATTAGATTTCAGCTTGTGCTCCTTGTCACTGACTCAGTTTACTGCAACATCTATTCTGTGCTTCAGATTTTCATGTCATCTAAATTTTGTTATAGGTAAAATGGTCTTTTCCATCCTAAGTATCATATTCAGTCTCTTTACTTTCTAGGATGTATATTGTTCTTATTTTAGTATATGTAAATCTTTGCAACTTCTATGTGGAATTAAATTGGTGTGGGATAGAGATCAAAAAAATTTTGCAAGTTGATAGTCAATTTCACATCGTTTATTGAACCATCGAACCTTTACTATTGCTTTTATCATAGTTCACATACCCATATCAATCTGGGTTAACAGATGAACCGCTTGTACTTCTGCATTAAGCATTGTATATTCTTAAACTCTTCTAGATTATGTTTTTAAGATTTATTCTTTTGAGTAAAAGCAGTCTCCATAGTTGTACATCATCAGTTACATGGTTTCACTCCACACCGGTGGATATGGGATCACACAGGGCGGGAACTAAATGGGGGACCTCCCATTTGGGAGGCGAGAACCTTCACTGCGATCCTGGCAGTTACCAGTTGCATCACAGTTCAGTGTATGGGTTTGCATTGGTTGGGGTCAGACATTAAACCCTGGACCTCATGATTGCGAGGCAAGTGCTAAACCTCTGAGCTATCTTGGAATCTTTTTTTTTTTTTTTTAGTAAAAGAATATTACTTCTATCACTGGTCATTTGTCTTTGTTTTTGATTGAGGCAATATTAATATCTACATAGCAATAATATCCTACTGAAAACAATTTTTTAAAATGCTTGGGTTAATTATGTAAAACCTCAAAATTATGGCTTCTTTTCATCCCAGTGATTAATTTCTATTTGGGAAAAATATAAATACCAATTCATTACTAGGCACTAAGGAAGCACTGGATCCCTATTTACCCTGTAAAGAATTCCATTTTTCTCTGCATCTGGATATTCAGACACTGTCTGAGTGTTACCTGCTGTGCCATCAACTAAATTCATAACCATACCTCATTTTTTGCACAATGAACATCCAAGTAATAATGATCAAAGACTGAGATATATTGACAGTTGTATTAGAAGTTTGAGGAAAGATTAAAAAGTTTGAGGAAGCAGGGAGATCAGACATTTTGGATCCTCCTTGTTGGAGAGTGAGGCAAACCTATGGCATCAATAGCCCTGGCCTGGTCTTGCTCATTCAGTTCTACAGTGTGTACATTCAACTATTGCGCTGGTAGTGGAGAGTAGATATTGACTGAGTTAGCTGATACTGCAAACTTGGACAAAAGCACTTTAAAGAAGCTTCACTCCTGTGACCTGTATCTGCTCACAGGTTCTAGTGGGTCTCAATTTAGAAACAGGACTCTCTGCTTTTAATATTTGTATAGTATTTGAGAGATTTACACCTAGTCTTATTTTTAACCTGCTTGGTCCCTACCCCCAACTGCATGTGAGTTTATATTTTCTCTTAGTGACATAAAAAGCACAAGTCACGTTGTTGAATGCCTGTTAAACATTAAGAAATAATTGCTTTCAACTTAAGATACACATGTAAAAACAGGAACATTGCACAAAACCCAGGAGGCATTGCATTGCCTTGGTGAACCATCAGCTGTAGCGTCTGGTCTCTGGCGACAAAAGACAGCCAAGAAGGGAAATTTGGAGTTTGAAAACCCAGAAGTAAGAGGGCATGAAGTTGTCTCTAGTCCCTAAATATGCCAGCTCCTACTACTAGCTTTCTTGGTGTCAGGTTATGGGTTTTGGTAGAATTAGAATATGGTTGTTCACAGTGGCCCAGTGGATGATATTACTGATTTTCTAACTGCTAGTAGTCAAGGAAAAGAGGTTAGAATAGGTACTAGGTGAACTACCGGTAAGCTTTTTTTTTTTTCTCTCTTAGAATGAGATATAATTTACATATTAATTTCAGGTATATAACATAGTGATTTGAGATAATCACCACAACAAGGCTAGTTAACATCCATCACCATACATGCACAGTTAGACATTTATGATGAGAACGTTCAATGAGATAAACACAATAAGGCCAGTTAACATCTACTATAATGCAGGTAGGTATTTTTTTCTTATGATGAGAAATTTTAAGATCTACCCACTTAGCAATTTTTAAATATGTAATACAGCATTATTAACTATAGTCACCATGCTGTGCATTATATCCTCAGGACTTATTTATTACCTAACTGAAAATTTTTATCTTTTGATCTTCTCCCCCACCTCTGGCAAGCACCCATCTGAGTTTTTTTTGTTTGTTTGTTTGTTTTTTTAAGATACCACATATAAGTGAGATCATACAGTATTTGTCTTTCTCTATTTGACTTGTTTCACTTAGCGTAATGCCCTCATGTTTTACCCATGTTGTTGCAAATAGCAAGATTTTCTACTTTTTTATGGCTGATTAATATTCGCATATACATATGTGAGTATATATAATCACGTTTTTTATTCATCTGTTGATGGACATTTAGACTGCTTCCATGTAGCAACACTATTTTAAATAATGTTGTAGTGAACATGTGAGTACAGATATCTTTTGAAGACAGTGCTTTTATTTCCTTTGGATAAATACCCAGAAATAAAATTGTTAGATCATATAGTGGTTTTATTTTGAATTTTTTGAGGAGCCTTTATACTGTTTTTCATAGTGGTGTCACCAATTTATATTCCCACAAACTATGTATGAGAGTTTCCTTTTTTCCACATCCTCAACAACACTTCTTTCTTGTCTTTTGATGACAGCCATTCTAACAGGTGAGAGGTGATAGATAGATCATTGTGGTCTTTATTTGCATTCCCCTCATGATTAATGATGTTGCACACCTTTGCACGTACTGCTTGTCCATCCATATGTCTTCTTTGAAAAAATTCAAATCATCTGCCTATTTTTTTTAAGATTTATTTTTATAGTTTTTGACAGAGATACAGAGACAGAGAGAAGGGGGAGGGCCCAGAGCAGTCTCCATAGTTGCACATCATTGGTTTTTCCACATAGTTTTATTCCACAGGTGGGCGTGGGGCTGCACAGGGCAGGAAATGGGCCGGGGTCTCACGCCGGTGAGAATGGAACTGGGGGCACTCCCCAGTTCAGCATATGGGTCCACACGGGCCGGGGTAGGGATTCGATCCTTGGTCCCCAGGGCTGCAAAGTGAGTGCTTAACCCACTGAGCCATCCCAGCTTCCCCCTGCCTATTTTTAATTGGATTGTTTAATTTTTGAGATGTATGAGTTCTTATATATTTTGGATATTAACTCTCTATCAGGTATGTGATTTGCCAATATTTTCTCCCATTTGATACATTGCCTTTTTATTTTATTAATGGTTTCCTTTGCTGTGCAAAGGTTTTTTTTTACTTTTATGTAGTTCTACTTGTTTATTTTTACTTTTGTTGCCTTTGATTTTGGTGTTAGGTACAGGAAATCATTGCTAAAACCTATGTCAAGGAGCTTACTGCCTTTTCCTTTCTCAGAGTTTTATGGTTTCAGGTCTTACATTCAAGTGTTAATCCATTTTGAGTTAAATTTTGTGTATGGTGTGAAATAGTGGTTGAGTTTTTTTTATTTTCTTTTATTTTTAATGTTACTGTCCGTTTTTCCCAATATCATTTATTGAAGAGATTGTCTTTTTCCCATTTTATATTGTCCTAAATTAATTGAGCATATATGTATGGGTTTATTTTGGAGTTATCTACTCTGTTCCATTGATCTGTCTATTTTCATACTAATACAATACTGTTTTGATAACTGTAGGTTTGTAATATATAATAGTCTGAATTCAGGAAGTACATTGCCTCCAACTTTGTTCTTTGTTTTCTAGATTGCTTTGATTATTTAGGGTCGTTGTGGTTCCATACAAATTTTAGGATTATTTGCTGTATTACTGTGAAATATGCCATTGGGATTTTGATGGGGATGCATCGAATGTGTAGGTTGCTGTAGGTATTATGAACATGTTAATAATATTTTTTTGATCCATGAGGATGGAATATATTTTCATTTATTTAAGCATTTATGTTTCTTTTATTAGTGGCTTATGGCTTTCAGTGTACCAGTCTTCCATCTCCTTGGGTAAATTTATTCCTAGGTATTTATTTTTTTGATGCAATTGTATAAGATTGGTTTTAAAATTTTTCTTTCTGATAGTTTGTTACTATTAGTGTATGGAAATGCAGTTGATTTTGTAAAAACTGGTGTTTTAGCTGCACAGGAAGCTTGGACTTGACTGTTTGTGCTAATATACTAGGGTTAGAAGCAGTCATGGCAGCTGAGTTTGAAGTATTATCCAAGGAAGAGAAGCAACTGGGACAGTACATCATTCACAGTGTTTAACATTGGCTGAAAAATATTCATAATTCATATCTGGGAAAAACCCAGGACTGTTTTTTCTTGCTTACAAAAGCCAAGTTAATAATTTAAAAAGCCAAGTGACTTTCTAAGAGTTTAAAATGGTAGGTGCCAAACTTCAAAGCAGGTTTCTGTATACTTATTAAATTTTGGATATAGGTCTTGCATATTATTTTCTTTATTTATTTATCCAACACATACAGCAGAGTATAAAAAGGAAGTTCTTGCTTTTATGAAATTTATAATATAAGATACTTATTGTATGAATACAACAGTGTCGTACATTTTACCAGGGGTGGCAAACTTTTCTGTATATAAGATCTACTTTTTATCTTAAAAGTGTGTCACGATCGACTTGTTGTCATAGGCGTAGTCTAAGGGGGAAGAAGCTGCATTCAGTATAAGCGGCATTCCAGCGAGGTATGGGTAGATAAGTAAAATATACGTTCAAAACTATTTCTTATTTTTTAAATCACTTATTAAGTTTTCGAGATATAGCCTCATGAAGAAAACAAATTTCCAGACCCAACTTTTCATAGCAGCATTCCATACATGCGGTACCTAAAAAATTCGATTTTCTGACACTTTTTCAAGATAGATTTTTACTAACTTAAAATGCAATTTAATTTTTTTATCAGCTGTAATGTATAAGTTGTTGTACTATTTGTTCATAAATATGAAAAAGTTGTTATAAAAATGCACAGTATGGCTGATAATTTGATTTCAATATTTCACTTTCGCGGTTTTTTTTGGGCCAGGAAAATTTATTATGAAAGAATAATATGACTTACTTTTTGCTAATCTATCAATAGCTCGCTGAGTACACCTCGTACTGAAATATAGATATACGGCTTATCTACCTACGTAAAAAACAACAACAATAATTATTTAAAGGGCCAAAAAACTCACGTCCAGGGGAATTAAAAGAACATGAATAATTATTAACAATATTTATTAATTCAAAGTAGCTACAGATAAAGACAGATTTAGAATTGACTTTGTTGCCTTAACATTAATGGGAAGACTGAGTTTGCATGTCTCTAACCAAGGAATCCTAATTAGGTGTATATCCTGACAAAGATAATAATAATGAGTCTTCAGTATGGGAATCAGTCAGGACAGAACGTTGTTTA
>PVKE010023540.1:0-10933 GCA_004027555.1 Craseonycteris thonglongyai | reverse complement strand
TAAAATTATAATTTCATTTTCTAATGCCTTTTGATCCATATGAAATAGGTCTGAAATTTTTTGGCTAATGCGTTTCACACTTAAACCTTTTTTAAAAGGAAAAGATATAAATTCCACAATTTCTTTAATTTTTTCAAAATCCTGGAATCTTACCTCAAAATCTTCAATTACTTTTTGGATTTCCGCAATGTATTTGTCGATCTTATAATTAATATTTTTATGTTTTTGTAGGTTATCCGCCATATTTGGAAAATGATTCAGATTATTTTGTTGCAGATCTTCTATTAACAGAATAAATTTTATTTTATATGCGTCTATGCAGCTGATCATATCAATTATTATTTTTTTACCTTGTAATTCTAAATTTAAATGACTTAATATTGAAGTAAAATCGGTAAGAAATGCTAAGTCACTAAGCCAAGTTTCATTATTTAAATGTTCACAGTTTCCATCTTGTTCGTGAAGAAAATCTATAATTTCAGGCAATAAATCACGAAATCGCTGCAGAAATTTACCTCTGCTTAGCCATCTGACATCGGTATGTAGTAATAATTCAGGTTGGCCTTCATCGAGTTGCAGTTGGAAGAGACGCCGTTTGAAGGAACTTCCTCGAATTGAATTAACAATTTTAAATGCTATGTCCATTACCTCTTTTGTGGTTAGTCTCTTGCTAGCTAACACTTGCTGGTGAATTATGCAGTGATAGCTCAAGAAGGCTGGGAACTCATCTTCATTTCGACATAGGGCTATAAATCCATTCATGCAACCTATCATTGCAGCTGCGCCATCCATTGTTATTGAGACTAATTTAAAAAGTGGTACCGTACTTTCAAATCATTGAGCAAGTTTTTAAAGGCTTTGAATATGTCTACACCTCTAGTCCTTTCCTTCAAAGAAATCGTACCCAACAATTCTTCTTTAGATGTAAAATCCTTAAAAACCATACGATCAAAAACAAGTAATTGTGCTGTATCACTTATATCTGTCGATTCATCACACTGAAGGGAAAAACAAGAACATCTATTAATATCATTATATAACTGCTCTTTTACATTCCCACTCATCCTTTCAATTCGTCGCATCACTGTGGTTCGAGACAATTGTAGATCTTGAATTGCAGCAACAATTTCACTCTTGTTTTTAAAATCGTTAAAAAGTGAATCTGACATTTCCAAAAAAATTTCCTTTACAAATTCACCATCGGAAAATGGCTTACATTGTTTTGCTAAGAGATAGCTTACTTTGAATGATGCAGTAGTTATGGGTACTGCTTGTGACTTCAACCTTGGCTTTTTAAACGCTTTGCTGATTTGTTAATTGAGTTTTAAGATCCCTAACTTTATGTTTTCTCAGTTCAGAATTTGGTGGATAATCTGTTTGATACTTGTTATGTAAAGCTAAAAATGTCTCTCCAGATTATTACCCTTTTTAGCAATGGCTACCGAGGTAAGGCATATTAAACAACAACATTTATCATTCACCATTGTAAAAAAGTAATTGAGTTCCCATTCTTCATTGAAGTGATAAGTTTTCGATTTTTTCGGTTTGCTACTCATGTTCATGGGTATACTAGAATGCAAAGAAATATGACAATTTAAAGAATAAATATTGAATTAAATATTTTCCTAGAAAATTCAAAAACTCATGAACTGCGGCAATTATCTCCGTTACATTGAGAGAAATAATAACAATACTGCATATTACGATCGGGGACAACAATAAAAGTCTATTAAAATCTAATATAGATATATTCAAATTTACAAGAAGTATGTTAAAGTTACAATATATTTGTTACGGTTTACAATACTGACTCTTAATTTAAATAGAATTATTGTTATTCCTAATATATTTGTAATACTGTCCCTTATTTTTCTCTCAGTGTAATGACCGCAGTTTAGAGATCTGTTGCCGAGAATGCTCACTTATCATGTAAATAGATAGGTAAGAAAAGCAATTTAATTTAAAACAAAGGAAAGGTACTTACATTTTAAACAGAAGAAAAATTGAAACTCAACATGGTCACCGAGGATAAATAATTTTGATTGATAATAATACTGTTAATACAAAAGAAAAGAAGCTACCGTATGACGCTACTAAATATTCAAGCTAACTGACTGTGTTCTTCGATGAGTCGAGTCGTAACTGTTGCGTTCACGCGTTGCGTCCGGTGACAAGTGTAACACATAAGTCAAAATGTATTGTCTGGGTGGGCGGAGATCACAGTGTCAGGCTGTCAGAATCCTAGGAATTTATGACCTTGGCAAATTCCCAGAATGCATTAAACTATTGCTAGAAAGTTTTGTCTTCTACAATCGCTTCAAAGTCCACGGTACATGGAATTCCACCAGACATTCCAGACATTGCGAGCGATCGACGATTGACCAAAATTGGCCTCACGATCGACCTGTCGACCGCGATCGACTTGTTGGCCACCCCTGCATTTTACCATCTCTGTCTATATTCAATAATATCAGAAATCAATAGCCAAAAAATGGGATAACTTTGAGAATTATGAACAATATTTTAAGTAATTAATTTTTTATACAAACAAAAGAGAAATTTAAAATACTGAAAGTAAGTGAGAATGAGAACACTACGTACTACACAATCTTATGAGATGTAATCAAATTAATACCTAGGATGAAACGTATAGCTTTAAATGCATGAAGTAGAAAAAGAAAATATTTAAAATTGATTAATGTCCAACTCAAGCAGTATTAAAGAATAATAAAATAAGCCTAGGAAACAAGAGGAAAGAAATAATGAAACAAAAAAACAAATCAATGAGCACAAAATGAAGAAATAGCAGAAAAATTTTAGCAATACCCATTTATTCATATACATAAAATTATAAGAAATTAAAAAATGTGAACATTAGTATTTGATTATATGAAGAATTATTGTTAATATTTATGTATAATTTGGGTATTATGGTTATATTTTTTCCTTAAATAGCCATTATTGATTATAGGTACATATAGAAGTCTTTAGCAATAAAATGCTGTAATGTCTGGGTTTGCTTCAAAATAATACTAGAAGAGGGAACTAGGTAGAGGTTTAGGTGAAAAGAAAAATTGGTCATAATTGATACTTATGGCAATTGAGGGTGTATTATACGTCTCTTCGTAATTTTTATAAATGTTTAAAAAAAGTATTGCACTTAAACAATATTTCCCCCCATCTAAAAAACAACACAAAGCAAAACAAAATAAAACAAACAAAAACATTGCTAGGCTCTGATGATTTAACTGAGGAGTTCAACCAAGTCTTTGGTGAAGGAGATACTACTTTATACAAACTGATGCTGGAAAAAGAAAAAGAGAACCATCCCCAACTCACTCTTTTAAAATAAACTTTTTATTTTAGAATAATTATATATTTACAAAAAGAAAAATTGCAAAGCTAGTACAGAGATTTCTTATACGCCCCATACCCATTTCGCCCAATTATTAACATTTTACATTAATGTCATACAGTTGTCACAACTAATGAAACCAGTATGGATACGTTATTATTATTATTAATAAAATCCATACTTAAACTTTTTGTAGTTATACATAATGTCATTTTTCTGTTTCAGGATCTCATCCAGGACACATACTACATTTACCTGCCATGTTTCCTCAAGCTCTTCTTTGTCGTGACAGACTTTTGTTCTTTAGATGAAGTGAACTGTATTGAGGAGCACTGGTTAGATATTTTGGGAGATTTGTCTCATTGAGATTCGTCTGATGTCTTTCTCATGATTAGACTGGGATATACTTTGGGGGAGGTAGACCACAAGTTAAAGTGCTGTTTTCATCATATTATATAAAGGTTACATATTATCAATCTAACTTACCACTATATAGGTGGGCAGGTTTGGCAGGTTTCCACTATGAAGTCCCTCTCTGCTCACTCCCTTCTATATGGCCTCTTTGGAAAAAGTCACTATGCACAGCCCACAGTTAATGTTTGGAGAGTTGTGCTCCACATCCTTGAGGGTAGAGTGTCTGCATAAATTATTTCAAGTTCTTTTGTATGGATTATTTGTTTCTTCTTGCCCATTTACTTATTTAATCATTTATGTCATTGTGATTGTGTATAGCTATTTACTTTCTACTTTGGATTATACACCAATATAAACTATTTTGTTGCTCAAATTGTTCCACTCTGGCCATTAGGAACTCTTTTAATGGGCTCCTTTGTCCCTCTGACATATTGCTATCATTGTTTTCCTATGTTTGTCTCCCTCCCTCTCTCCCTCCCTTTATCCTCCCCTCCCACCCTCCTTGCCATTCTCACTTTCTTTCTTTTCTTTTTATTTTTCATAGTGTTTTCTTACTTTCTGGCACTACAAGATGCTTCAGGCTCATTTTATATACCGGTATCTCTTGCCACAGTTTGCAAATCAGCCATTTTTCCTGGGAACACTGGTTCCTTTTAATGCATAAACATATTTAAAATCAAGATCTGGGTGCTAGGTGCCAACTCACTTTTACGAGGGCTTCTTTCAAGTGGAATTTATTCCAGGAATGCAGTGGTTGCTTAACATCAGAAAATGCATTAATATAATTGACACAAGTAATAGATTAAACAGTGAAAATAAAAACTCAATAACTATAGAATAAAACATTTGATAAAATTCAGTATTAATTCATAATAGCATTTGAAAAACTTTACTTAGCCAAGAATAAATGGGAACTTTCTTATATTGATAAAGGCTGTCTACTGAAAATCTTCACTAAACATTGTGCTTAATGGTGAAATGTTAGAAGCATTCCTCTTAAATTCCATAACCAGAACCGGATATTTTCTATCAGTGCTACTATTCATTGTTGTGCATCTGGTCCTAACTAGTGCAGTAAAATAAGTAACCGATATAAGGTTTACACACACACACACACACAAACATAGTTTGAATTATTTAAAAATAATAATAATCTAAACATAAAATCTAAGGGAATCTTTAGACCAACTTTTAGAACATGGCTGGATATAAGATGAATATGCAGAAAAATCAATAGAATATCCACACATCAATCACCAACTCTTATAACTTTAAAAGATAGTACTTACATAGTTTTTAAAAGACATATAGGAATAAATAGAAAAAGAAATGCATATAATATCGATGGAGAAATTATTAGAGTATAAAGAGAAACCAAAATTAGTGGACAGAGATGTCATGCATTCTTGGAAGGGAAGGTTTAACTGTGTCAACTTACCCCAAAGTGATTTATACATCCCATATAATTCCTATCGGAATACCAACAGGGTTTTCACAAAATGCAAAAAGATAATCGTAATGTTAGTATGAAAAAAATGTATGTTTAAGTATAGATGATATAATCTTAAAAAAAGATAATAAGGGGACATTTTTTTCCTACCACTCACAAAGACTTATTGGAAAACTAAAGCAATTAAATCAGTGTAGTGTTTAGCAATTCTCAGAAACATATTATTGATATATAAGTAGGAAAAGAAACCCTAATATGTATAGGAACATCACACACCAGATTTAAGCTAATGGATACTTTTGGGGAGGTAAAAAAGGCTTAAGGGATAGCCAACTTTTTTTTTAATTGTTAAATTTGTTGGGGTGACATAGGTTGATAACAATTACATTGTTTCCAGGTAATATCTAACCTTTTATTGAAGCATCTATCATAAAATGTTTTTAAAATTGCTAAATATGGGTTGGTGTGAAGTGATATGTCCTATGAATGAAATGTTTTTTGGATTTTGTAAATATTTTGTCTTAACAACCTTAAGTGACTTTAAATTAAAATGTGGAAATTAAAATAAACAACAACAATGTAATGCTACTAAAAGAGAAGATAGGAAAAATTAGAAGAAACTATTAGGTTGCCCTGAGAAATGTATTAGGAAATATGTTATTTTTATGATCTGGCATAGTGAAAACATTTCTCAGGATGATACCAGGGTTATAAATTGTGAAGGAGAAGATGGAAATTAGACATGGTATAAAGCATTTAGTGCTGCTGAGTGAATGGTTTCATAAACCAAATTAATAAATTAAACACCTGTATTTTAAATTGCAACAGATAGAATAGATAAAAGACTTAAAATTCTAGAAATTTTCAGAGAAATCCTCAGAACAATGCTGTAGATTACATTAGCTGAGTTCAATCTTAAAAATTGGATCAGTCTACAGCTAAGGTGACCAGACGTCCCGCTTTTGGCGGGAAAGTCCCAATTTTTAACTATTTGTCCCACGTCCCACGGCATTTTAAAAAAGTCCTGATTTTTGGAAAGAATGCGCAATAAGCTAGGGAATGGCGGGAGAGAGACCAAATTTTTAATCAAGAACCCCCTCCCCCCTGGTCAATGGTGTCCCGCTTTACCAATGTTAAAATCAATCTCTCTCTCTCAAAAATAAATAAATAAATAAAAATATATTAAGGAAAAAAAAAAATAGATGAGGATAGGGGAAGCCGGGATGGCTCAGTGGGTTAAGCGCTCACTTTGCACGCCGGGGACCGAGGATCGAGTCCCCGCCCCGGCCCGTGCGGAACCATGTGCTGGGCTGGGAGCTCCCTCAGTTCAGTTCTCTCTCTGTCTCTTTCTCTCCTCTCTCTGTCAAAAATAAATAAATAAATAAATAAATATATTAAAAAAAAAAAAATCTGGTCACCTTAGCTACACAGCCAGTTAGATTTTCCTAGGATTCTTAAAAGTAGATATAGTGTACCTAAAGAGAGTATACTTACCATGTAGTACTACCCACACAGATAACATCTTGCTAACCCCAGGACAAGCTGACAGTAAGATTTAGGTTAAATGTCAACCTTCCTTTTATTCCAAATCAGATACTGGAGAAAGAGACAATATTCAACCAGGAAACTTGGAAACTATGCTGAATTTGTTCTTACAGAGCAGATGTAGACGACTACTTAAAGCACAAAGAAGAGCCTTATAATCCCTCAGGTGGCTAGAATGGCTTTCTACGCCTCTGTGTTTTGTGTTTTAAAAGGGGACCGGAAGGATGGGGATACCATAAATATGGCACTTTTACTTCTTGTACTTTAAAAAGTTAAATTGACATACAGTGAAATGCACATATCTTAATGGTCCAGTTTGATGAGTTTAAACAGATGTATTTAGTTGTGAAACCAACATCCCAATTGAGGTTAGAATTTTTTATTACCGCAGACGTTTTCATCTTAACCCATCTCAGTCACACATGTCCCTCCATGCGTAAGCGGCCATTGATATACTTTGTGTAATTCATGTATCAGTTTTGCCTATTCTTGAATTTTACATAAATGTGTGTATATAATATATAACATGAATGTATTCTTTTGTGTTTGGCTTCTTTTCATTAACCTATGTTTTTGAGTTTTACTCATTTTTGTTAGCGTAATAGAATTTCATTTTTATGAATATATATCAGTGTTTATCCAGCTTCCTTTTGACAGAGATTTGGGTTGTTTCCAATGTGAGGCAGCTGGGAAATTCTTTTTGTGGAGATATCAGTTCATTGTCAGATATATAATTTGTAAGTTTCTTTTCCCATTGTATAGGTTTTTTGTTTGTTTGTTTGTTTGTTTTCCAATTTCTTCATGGAGTTCTTTAAAACACATTAAAAAAAAATCTTAAAGCACTTCAATGTATGTTTTTTCTTTTGTCTTAGTGTCATCCAGGAAAACTTTGCCTGATCCAAGGTGACAGATTTATCTCTAAGTGTGTTGTAGTCTAGCTCTTACAATTAGGTATGTGATACATTTTGAATTATTTTTTGTGTTGTTTGAGGAAGGGGTCCAACTTCATTCTTTTGCATGTGGCTACCCAGTTGTCCTAGCACCGTTTGTTGAAAGTACTGTTCTTTCCCACATTGAATTGTCATGGAACCCTGCTGAAATCAGTTGACTTGAATGTGAAGGTTTCTTTTGGACTTGCAGTTACATTCTGTTGACCTCTATGTCTATCCTTATGCCAGTATAATGCTATCTTAATTACTAGAGTATTTAAGTCACACAGTATTATTGTGTAGTCGGTTTTGAAATTGTGAAATGTGCATCCTCCAACTTCATTCTTCTTTTCCAAAAATTGTCTTCTAGGAGTTGGCATCTACTGATTTTTTTTTCCATTCCATTTAAAATCTTTTTTGTATGATGAATAATTTTTTTTAATGACATTTGAATATGTATTAACTCTAGGTCAAGCTTGTCTAACCTGTGGCCCACAGATAGCATCAGCCCAGGATGGCTTCAAATACAGCTCAACACAAATTTGTAAACTTTCCTAGAACATTGAGATTTTGTTTGCTTTTTTTTTTTTAACCTGATCAGCTACTATTGATGTTAGTATATTTTACACATGGCCCAAGACAATTCTTCTTCTTCCAGTGTGGCCCACGGAAGTCAAAACATTGAACACCCCTGTTCTAGATCTTATCTGAACCTTCTGCATTGCCAGGCTTCCACTCACACTGCCTCACTAACACTGCTTCCACGAACAGAAGTGGGAGGCTCTGCCTCATTACGGCTATGTTAGGGAAGAAGCCTAGGTTCCTTCTCAGCCTTCGTTGATTCCCAAGTTGGCGTTTTTCATTGCTGCTGGACTCAGATGGGAAGTCCAGCACCCTATTAGGCCTCCACTGCCATCCTCCCTGGATGGTAGAGGGATAGGAGTGCCCCCTGTGGCCTCCACTAATACTACGGGGTTTGGCCTCATTACTGCTGAGCAATGGTGAAAAACGTTGCATCTTTGCTAGGCCTCCACTGACATCGCCGTGGTGGGGAGAGGGTAGCAGGGGGCAAGCTCCTTACTACTGCAAAGAGGTGAGAGTCAGACTTCCCAATTAGTCTCCTCCTACACTGTGGGGGCCAGGAAGCTCATCACCACCGGGCAAGGATTAAAGTTCTGGCTTCCTATGTGGCCTTCTCTGACACCACACTTGTACTGGGGTATCTCCTTATAGCCTCACAAGTATGGGAGTCTAGACTAGAAAACACCAGGAATGGAAGGCGAGACACCGTTTCCCAAACTTATAGTATGAAAGCAGCAAATATTGAGGTGATAGCTAAAGGGAGGTATAAAATGAAAGAGTTTTGTTTTGCTTGTGTTTTTTTGTTTTTGTTTTTTGTTTTTCTGAATGGCCACCATAGTGCATGTTTGCATTCTGAGAATATCTTTAAGGCGGAAGAGGGTAAAAAAAGGCTGAGGGAGGCTGCCCAGGAATGGTTTGGGCATTGCATTATGAGTCCCCACTTCTTCTATCTCACACGTCTCTTCACAATGTAGTGCTAGGGTTAGGAAAATAAGGGGCAGAATAGGGACTGTGATAAAATCTGTGTTCTTTGGCACTTGGTGTTCCTTTCTTCTTTTTCTTTTCTTGGCTTGCCATGGCAATGAACTCTGTGGGGCCTGACTCATTGTCAGCCTACCCGAATGCTGTGATCATGGATAGATGGAAAACATGTACTATATGGGGGCTTTTTGTATCATAAGTATAAAGGGAAAAACCCATGTCACTAAGATTCTTCTAGTGTAGACTCCATTATTTCTAAATGGAAATCATTTGCAACTTGGATTATAAAACTCAATCCCACAATGGCTTTTGAGCTATTACATTTATACTGGAACTTTTTGGTTTTATGTTTGTTTTAATAATACAAATTTCTTAATACCTTAGGGTGGGAGGTTTGCTATAATAACAAAGTTTTCAGCTCAACAAGGAATTAATTAGAGAATATTACTTATGTAAACTTGAACACACTTGCTTCTAGCATGTGGGCTTTAGACCTCCGTGGTTGGGGCAAGGGAGTAAGGTCTGAACATGTTGGACAAAGAAAGTACTGCAAAGAGAGCTATTGGAATGAGACTGTAAATCCACACTTAAACTAGATTTTTAAACTAGATTTTTAAAATAATCTTTTTTTTTCACACAAATGCATTCATTATTTTCACATTGATATAGATATTATTGTGACAAATGAAATATAAAATCATTTAAAAATAAGTCCATGGTTACTTTCATTCATCAGGTGTTTTCTAATCAAAAGAGACAAAAGAAACAAAACTACTATCTCATGGAAATGTTTATGGTTAGAAATAATTTTTATGCAATTTTATAGTTGTTGCGAAAATACTGGTGCTCTGTTTAACTACAGGAATATGAATAACAGTCTATCCAAAGAGCAGAACATGAGTATAAACCTTAAAGCAAGTGTATTTAATAAAAGGCACTACCAATTTTAGAGGCTCTTAAAGTGATGTTCAGTGCATTAAGAAAAAAAAAAGAAGAGGAAGAAAGAGAGAAAATGGTTCCATCTGTTACTTTCTATTTCTACAAAAGGGGGAAAAAGGGAGAGCATTTTGATCAATGTGCTTTTAATTCTTGGACTTGGTATAAAATAAATCATGATGTTATGGCAATTTATTTATAGAGGGTAAAATGATATGATGTGGCTTTTCATGGTAACATGGACTTCACTTGCTGTGCGCCTGGGACTTTGATTTGCCATATTACCTGCTGTGGTTTAAGTGATGCAAAATAATTATCAGGCTTTCTTGTCACAGTGGCCTATTCCACACCTGCACCCTTTTGTTGGGAGCCCGACAGGGATGCTGGATTTGAGGTCTCTACTGAATAGATGTCCTCCCTGCATAGTCCTCCCACACCGGATTGATTTATGAATGTACCAGGCTCTTTGTTAGCATGTAAACCCCTAATTAATTTAAAACCCTCTGTAGAGAAATTAAACTCATAGTTAAGATTTTTAACAGACTCAGATGGTGCTAATAATGGGGAGCAAGTGCCATTAATGGATTTACCATGGTCACTGGCATCAGTATTTCACAATGAGGGCTGTTATGTGGAGTTTAGAGTGTACTCTCAAATAAAGAATGGGCTGTCAGGACATCATTCCATGTTGCCCCTAACCCAATTAGGCTTATCGTTTGAGTTCTAGCTTCCCATCTGTGG
>PVKE010023539.1:0-24567 GCA_004027555.1 Craseonycteris thonglongyai | reverse complement strand
GCATTCAGAATTTAACATCAAAGATGTCGGTGGTGTTAGGGCATATGCTTTTACATTTTTCACTTATATAAATTCTCCTTATGACTTCCTTTCTTGATGGCTAAACCAGCCGTTAATCTTTGAGGATTCCTAATGCTTAAGAAATGAGCCACAAGCTAATTTTGGCCCATGTGAGACTAAGGGCATCTGCTTCCTCATTGCAGTGTCTTTGCCAGTAATCTAAACTCCGGTTAGATTTCCAGGAACTTGTAACTCTGTGATGAGGCATTTATATTAATGTAATATCTGGAAAAGTGCTAGAATGCCAGGAACTATTCCCCTCAGATCACTGAAGAATAAGACACTGTATCTTTGATGAAATGGGGAAAGTCTTTGTTTTTATTGATATGAGGGAATGAGTTGTTAATGCTCTCAGCTCCAGTCTTACCCTGCATATTCTCAGATAAAGGATTCATCAATTTGTTTTCAGCGTATTGCTTTTAGAAATGAGTTGGATGTATTTGGGTGTACGACAGCAGAGTGTCAGATAAAAGGAGGTTTGAAAGTAGTGCTTCTGAAATACTTCTTTTTAGGGTCATACATTTCCCTGTTGAGTCTTTTTCTACCTACCTGTCTAGAACCACAAATTTGTTCCATAAAGTAGAGCTTTCTGGAAAGGTAGCCAGGGCCACAGGGTGGAGGTTTAAGAGTACGGTACTCAAAAAGCCAGTGATAAGGAAGGGAAGCCATCAGGTGGTAAGACTTAAATGAGAGTAACTGTGAAGAATGCTCAGTGTGGTGTCTTCTAGTAGAGCCTGAGAATGTGAATATGTCGCCACTCATCTTTTCCTGGTATCACTCATATTTGTTTTTATGTGTTTTTTCACACCTACCACTTCTCTTCCCTACTCATCTTTCCCCACCCTTTCCAGGTCCAGTCCTATCCTTTGTAGACTCAGTGTTATGCCTCTGCAGCAGTGAAATATAACTGACATTCACATCTGCAGTGAACCATTTTGTTGCTAAAAAAACAGCTGCCTACAGTAGCTGACTGGCTGCATGAAGAGAATGTAAATGAGTCAGGGCCAGTTGTCAGTGCCAGGGCGGCTCCAGCAGTGACAGTGGACAGTTGGCACTTATTAGTAGCACTATAATTTGAGGCCCAGCTAGTCAGCTGACTCCTGTGCTGAGCAGAGGCCTTTACATTTATCTAGATATGAATGAAGCTTGATCTTCTTGTTCCCACTATCAGGAAGGACCTTTATTCAGGAAGTCATGTTGACAGGAACCAAATGTCAGAGTAACAAAAAGAGTTTTAAGTCCAAATGAGGGCTCATTTACTGGCGTGAAGTCTGTGCTGCACAATCCCAAGTCCACAGAGGAGGTGGGATGGAGTAGGATTTCCTTCTCAGAGATTCTGCCTGTCCCTGCTTCTCAAGCTGAGTTACTTCTTTCAGAGCCTGAGAGTTCCAGCCAAATAGCTGAAGAACTTGGGCCACAATGGTGTGAAGGTGTGTTGGGCAGAGTGCTTTGAGAGCCCTTACTCCTGTTGGTCCTGAAGTGAGGAGTCAGGTGTGATGGTAAATGGTGGAACTGAGAACCCAAAGGAAGGCTTCCCTGCTGCAACACAATCCCAAAGTGGATCCCAAGCATCATCCCTGTGAGCCACCCTCCCATCAAGTACTGAGCAGAATGGGCATTGAAGCAATGAGGTTTCAGGATTTCACTTTATTTTTGTCATTTTCCACTTTTTTAAATTCTCTGTAGTGATGGTTCAGTGGCGAGGGCTCCCACCTTCCATGCAGGAGACCCCGGTTCGGTTCCCACCCTGTATGGCCCCATACCCACCTGTGAGGAACGCGACCATGTCACAACTGATGATGTGCAACTATGGAGACTGCTCTGGGTCCTCCCCCTTCTCTCTCTCTCCCCTCTCAAACAGTGAAATTTAAAACAAGAAAAATTCCCCATAGTAAACAGCATAGTGAATCTGTTCATCATAGGCTTCTTGGTGCTTGCGAGATTTTGGCTGATAATTGTACACATTTACTTACTTGACGTCATAACATGTCAAACACTGTTAAGTTGAGAACCTAGTTTTCTCAGAGTGTGAGTGTATGTATTTGTGTTTCCACTAAGAATAAAAACAGACAAATATTGTTTACCTCTTTTCCTACCTGCCTTCCCAATACAAGTCAAATAAATACCATATCTGCTGTTGTTATACTGCTTATTTAGAAGGGAAATAAAAGTCTACCCAAAATAGGGAAGGGTAAAAATACAGGTGTTAAAACTAAAACGCCAGGAAAGCCAGGATGGCTCAGCAGGTTGAACACTTACGTTGCAGCTCCGGGGTCCGAGGACTGAGTCCCGGTCCCAGTCCTGGCCTGTGCAGACCCATATGCTGAACTGGGGTATTCTTCCCACCCCAGTTCAGTTCCCGTGGGGTGAGCTTCCCATACGGTGAGCTTCCCATACAGGAGACCCCTTGCCTGGTTCCCGCCCTGCTTGGCCCAGCGCCCACGTTGAGGACTGTGACGTACAACTGTGGAGACTACTCTGGGCTCTCCCCCTTCTCTCTGCCTCTCTGTCTCTGTCTCTCCCTTTCTCTCAAAATCAATAAAAAGTAAATTTTTATAAAATGGAAAGCCGGGATGGTTCAGCGGGTTAAGTGCTCACTTTGAAGCCCCGAGGACTGAGGATCGAATCCCGGCTCCGGCCCAGGCGGACCCGCATGCTGAACTTGGGTGTGCTTTCCGAATGCGGTGAGGCCCCCAGTTCAGTTCAAAAAAAATAATAAAAATAAATAAAAAATAAAAATAAAATTCTAGTATGGATAAAACATTTACCGTATTTTCCGGCGTATAAGACGACCCCCTAATTTTACAGTTAAAACATAGGTTTAGGCCTATATTCGCTGTATAAGACTACAGCCTCGGAAGTGGGGGGTAGTCTTATACGGCGAATATAGGCCTAAACCTATGTTTTAACTGTAAAATTAGGGGGTCGTCTTATACGCCGGAAAATACGGTATTTTTTCTTTTCTTCAGTCCCTTAGAAGTATTTATTCCTATACTTTGTCCTCTTTTTTATTTTTAAAGATTTATTTTTATTGTTTTTTGACAGAGGGAGAGGGAGAGGCAGAGACAGAGAGAAGGGGGAGGGCCCAGAGCAGTCTCCATAATTGACAGCATTAGTTTTCCATATAGTTTCACTCCACAGGTGGGCACGGGGCTGTGCAGGGCAGGAACTGGGCCAGGAGCCTCCCGCATAGGTCCCGGCAAGAACTGAACTGGGGGCACTACCCAGCTCAACATATGGGTCTGCTTGGGCCAGGACTCATCCTCCAGATCCGGGGCTGCAAAGTGAGCACTTAATCCGCTGAGCCATCCCAGCTTCCCCATGACAGTATTTTCTAAAGTAGTTGCACCATTTTACATTTCTACCTGATTTCCTGCTAAATTAGGTTCATTTTAGACTTTGCTCAATGCTACTAGTAAGCAGGAGAAACTTAATTTTTTACTGGCGAGAAATTTAAGACGATTAATACTCTTTCTTTTGGGGTCGGGGCCTCTATTATTCCTCTTCAGCCATCGGGGAAGCTGCTAGGCCTATGAGGTGCTCAAGAGTACCCTCCTGGGGAAGCCGGGATGGCTCAGTGGGTTAAGCGCTCACTTTGCAGCACGGAGGACCGGGGATCGAATCCCGGCCCCGGCCCGTGCGGAACCATATGCTGAACTGGGAGCTCCCTGAGTTCAGTTCTCTCTCTGTCTCTCTGTCTCTCTGTCTCTCTCTCTCTCTCTCTCTCTCTGTCAAAAATAAATAAATAAAAATATATATTAGGAAAAAAAAAAGGGTACCCTCCTTTAAGGGGGCGTTCAAGGAAACAAAGGAGCAAGTGACCAGATGCCTGGTGGCCCGGGTCCTCGCATTCGACGACAGGCCACGTGACGTGGCCTTGACCGCTTGTCAACGTTGTCCGGTCTGGGTGACACGCTCCGGCTCAGAACCCTATGGGTTCTCTGAGCGACCACTGCCCGGCTGAGCAGAGCAGTCGGCGGAGGCTAATGCTGGGCGCTGGGCACCAGGGCCTGCGGCAGCAGCCTTCCATTTTGTCCTCTTTATCCCTTGATTTGGGCATTGAATGATGAAAACATCTGCCCCTCCCTCTTGGCTGTACCTGCCCCCTTCCAAAAAGCTGGCGCAGCCCTCAGCTTTGACTGCTGACCTTTCAACAGGGAGTGGAGTGCATCTCAGCAGAGGCAGGCCAGACAGGCTGAGTTGTCAGTGTGGACTCAGTTTCCCTGATCCCCCCGGAAATGAGCTTTGGTCTGCTTTGCCCCCAGAGAATGTTTTGGCAGGCAGTGAAGCTGCATTAGCTGGTTAAAATGTTGCCACCTTCCCAGAGACAAATCACAGAACTTCCTGTTCAGTATGAAGAAGCTTCAAGCTTCTCCCTTGTGAGTGTTGCTTGGGGAAATGCCTTTTGCTGGTCTGTATTAGTGAGGTCTCTGTTTGGTGTGTTCTCTTTTTTTTTTTTTTTTTTTTTTAAAGGAACTTTAATGTTTGCATTTTTATTTATTTATTTATTTTTGACAGAGAGAGAGAGACAGAGACAGAGACAGAGAGAACTGAAATGGGGGAGCTCCCCAGTTCAGCATATGGGTCCGCACGGGCCGGGGCTGGGATTTGATCCCCGGTCCCCAGCGCTGCAAAGTGAGCGCTTAACCCACTGAGCCATCCCAGCTTCCCCTGGTGTGTTCTCTTGACAGTATATGAAAAGTATTCATTGATACACTGCTGTGGGTCCAGCACTGCGCTGGAATGTCAATGCACAGCTGTCACTTAACATTGCTGCTAAGGAGACAGTCAGGCACCATGGTTAAAAAGGGGATTTTGATGTTAAACCTGCTCATGCTTTAATTCCAGCTCTTCCCATTTCTTGGCTTCATGACCTAGGGTACATATGTCCTCTCTCTGGGCCAGGTTTTCTATCTGTAAAGTTAAGAGTAACTACCTATGTCATAGAGCTTCAGTGACAAGTAAGTGGCATGCCAGTTGTGTCTCAGTAAAGCTGGGGGTGTGCAGAGTTGAGGGTGTAATATAGGTAAATGCTTGCTCTAGTGCCGACACTTCCTATGTCAGGAAACAGCTGCCCGTGCACGGAAGGTGGAGACTGGTTCCAACAGTGTGTGCCCAATTCCTAGAAAGAAAGAACTCCCAGGTTTGTAAAATCTGCTACCTCAAGAGCATGGAGTTCTCCAAAGTAGGCAGATATGAGGTCCCATTGTGGAACCAAAAGATGATTCCTTCATTATTAGTTTTTCATTACAGTCATATCCTGCTTAGAGATGGGAACACATTCTGAGAAATATGCATCCTTAAGTAATTTCATTGTGTGCACATCACAGCATGTACCTACACACACCCAGGTGGCATTAAGCTGTATGGTACAGCCTAGTGCTCCTGGGCCACATACCTGTACAGTGTGTTCTCATACAAAACAGCATGAGATTAAATCAAGGACAGGAGAATGTGATGCGATCAAGACAGGCAGTTAACATGAGATGCATGAAGTTGCTGCTGGTGAAAGAGGGCATCTTCTATTATAGCACACTTTTTTTTTTTAAAAGATGTGTTTTATTGTTTGTGAGAAGGGGGGAGGGCCCAGAGCAGTCTCCATCGTTGTACATCATTAGTTGTGATAGTTTTATTCCACACAGGTGAATGTGGGGCACAAGAACCTTTACCACCATTCCTGCGGTTACAGTTGCACTGCAGTTCAGCATATGGGTTTGTGCGGCTGGGGCCAGGATTTGATCCCTGGACCCTGTGATTGCAAGGCAAGTGCTCAACCTGCTAAGCTATCCTAGCATCCCCTACAGCAGACTTTTATATAAGTAGAAAGTGTACTCTGAAATGATAAAAAGTGTAGTATGGTAAATACATAAACCAATAACATGGTCATTTATTGTTATTATCAAGTATATACTGTATTTAACTATATGTGCTACTTAATTGTATGTGCTATTTTTATACCACTGGCAGCACAAAAGATTTGTTTACACTAGCATCATCACAAGTATATAAATAATGCTTTGCCCTATGACATTACTATAGCTATGAAATCTAGGTGATAGGAATTTTTCAACTCCATTATAATCTTTGGGGACCACCATCGTATATTTCATCAGTGACTGAAGCGTTGTTATATGGCCATGACTGTACTCAAAAACCTCATTTCTTACTACAATGTAAAGGGGATAGACTTTTAATACTAAATATTTTGCTAACCATCATGTTCTGTAAAAAATGATTGCTCTCACTTTAGCTCCCATTATTCAGTTTCAGAGAAGGACCCGCATGCTACCCTGTAGAGAGCTGTGTCCTAAAGAAGGCTGTGCATGGGCTTGCTCTCCAGTCTCAGCTGCCACGTCTTATAACACTGTTGTGTCCCCTCCTCTCAGGGTTCTCCTTGATCTTTTTTTTATCCCTATCCAGAAGGATTGGTTTCTCAGGGGATCATACTCAAAGAGATAAATGTGGGAAGGGACTAGAAACAGAACTGATACTACTTTTGCTGGAGAACTCAGAATTAGTCACAAAATGAAGATAAAAATCCATGCTTTGTTTCAGTGACTCATTGATAATATTTTTTGTTTTCCTGGGAGGGTGCTGACCTTTGAGTTCTGACCACCCCCACCCACCCGGGTGCAGCAGGCAGGCCTAAAGGTCAGGACTATCACCTTCTACTGTCCTTGTAGCGAAAGGATATACCTCCTTGTCTGTCTCTTGTCGTGGGTCTCTACTAAAGTGCACTGTCTGTAGTGTTCAGGAAGACAGGTTTGTATGGGCACTTCATTAAAATAGAAACACTGACCCTCTTTCATGGTCTTTGTGGCCACCATAGACATTGTTTGTCAGACTCATAGCAGCCTAACCTTGTTCACAAACCATAAGTTTTGAGTGCCTCTACTTTTGGAAACCACACACTGTTTAGAGCCTTTATATGTTTTGCTAAAAGAACTTAATGGCATTTTTTCTGTGCCTGTAGCCTCACCAGAGGAGAAGTGCATTTTGATTCAGAGTCTTTCAATATCTCACATTAAAAATTCCTCAAAAGAGTCCACAAAGCTATATGTACCCCAGTGTTCATCGCAGCACTGTTTACAGTGGCCAAGTTATGGAAACAACCAAAGTATCCTTTGATAGATTACTGGATAAAGAAGTTCATTTACACAATGGAATATTACTCAGCAGTAAGAAAAGATGAAATACTGCTATTTGCAACAGCATGGATGGACCTTGAGGTCATCATATTAAGTGAAATGTCAGACTGAAAAAATCAAGAACCATGTGACTTCACTTAATATGTGGAATATAAAACAAAGTAACAAAGAAACAAAAACTCATGGACACAGTCAATACTTTAGTGGTTACCTGAGAGGAAGGGGTGGGGCAGGAGAGAGAGGGCATCAAGTATATGGTGATAAAGACTACTGACTCTGGGTGGTGAGCACATACATAGACAACATAATGTAGAACTGTACATCTGGAACCTATGTAATTTTTACCAACCAGTGCGGGGATAGCCCAGCAGGTTGAGCACTTGCTTTGCAACTGTGAGGTCTGGGGATTGAATCCAGGCCCCAGCCCGTCCAAGCCCATATGCTGAACTGCAGAACAACTGGTAACCACCAGATGTTGACAAAGGTTCTCTCTTCCCATGCGGAGGCCCCCAGTTCAGTTTCCGCCCCATGCCGGCCCGACATCCACCTGTATGGAATGAAACTGTCACAGCTAATGATGTACAACTATGGAGACTGCTCTGGGCTCTCCCTCTTCTCTTTCTCTCACTTTCTATCTCTGTCTCTATCATCTTCTCTCAAACAATAAAATAAATCTTAAAAAAAAATTTTCAAGATTTGATATCTTTTACAAAATATCTTTTTATGGAGTCATTGCCCCTTTTTGTGTCTTTAAATTAATTGTGTGTTACCAGGAGTCAGCATCTTAATTTGTTTTAGTGATTCTCATTGCAGTGTCCTTGAGGAAGGAGTGTGTGTGCATGTGTGTGCACCCATGCATTGATTGGTGTGCAAAGATAGTGTGCCCTCTTTGCATTCTCAGCACAGAATACTGCAGGACTTCCAGCCTTCCAGGTAGAAGAGAAATTGTTGCTATGGTAATAACACAAGCATGAAAACGAGCTATATTCCCGTGGGTTTCTGTCGGAAGAGGAATGTGGGCAAGGGAGGTGGTAACAAAGAGGAATGAGTGCTCAGAGAGCATCTAGCAAAATCAGAGTGAAGCCTGGGCTAGAGCTGCCTCTGGGAGGAACTTTTCATGTTTACTGTTGAATTCAAGGTCATTTTCCAATTGCTTTGTGTTGACTGAGAAATGTCAATGGCCTTTTATTCCTCAGTGTCCTCCCCACAAGCAGACAGAATGAGAAGGGACTCTGCCATCTTCTAGTCCCCAGAGGCCACATGGCCTCCTAGACCACGATTAGAAATGCAGGTCTGGGGAAGCCGGGATGGCTCAGTGGGTTGAGCGCTCACTTTGCAGCGCCAGGGACCGAGGATCAAGTCCTGGCCCCGGCCCTTGTGGAACCATGTGCTGAACTGGGGAGTTCCCCCAGTTCAGTTCTCTCTCTGTCTCTGTCTCTCTATATATATATCTCTGTCAAAAATTAATAAATAAATAAAACTTTAAAAAAAGAAAGAAATGCAGGTCTGTATCTGGCCAGTGTCCCGTTCCAGATGGGTCGACCACCCAGACCCACAACACACACTGCCCTTCATCTCCAGTGTAACAGGCTAAGGAGCCAGCCCTGCCATCTCTTCCAAGTTCAAATGACAGCTGTGCTCTCTGTGTCTCTGTGTGCACTACATGCTGATGTCTTGAGAAGATATACTCAGAATCACCTTGGTGACTCAGAGCAGTGCTGAGAAATAAGTTCAGTTCTCTGAGGTCAGGGTGAGAAGCACAACCAAAAGCTAGTGTGCTCTTCTCCCAGAATGTCAGAGCAAACACAGTTAGGGTACCTGCCACCAGAGCTCTTACCGGGTTTTAGAGGCTTTCTACTCTAATTATCCACTCAGTCACACAGCTAGCAGGTGACATCAGAAGTCCAGGGCTTCCTTCCTGTTATTTGTATGTTTTTGGGTGTGATTTTTTTTTTTAAGATTTATTTTTATTGTTTTTGACAGAGAGATACAGAGACAGAGAAAATGGGGAGGGCCCAGAACAGTCTCCACAGTTGCACATCATTGGTTTTTCTACATAGTTTCATTCCATAGGCGGGCATGGGGCTGCACAGGGCAGGAACTGGGCCGGGGCCAAGGCCGGGATTCAATCCTCGGTCCCTGGGGCTGCAAAGTGAGTGCTTAACCCACTGAGCCATCCCAGCTACCCCTCGGGTGTGATTTTGATAATATGATGGGTTGGTTTTAAGACTTATTTTTTAGAGATACAAACTGAAATACTTACAAATAAAATGATGTTTAATCTGGGATTTGCTCAAAATTATACTGGAGGAGGGAGGATAAACAGGATAGATACTATATAGATGAGCTAACATTGGCCATCAGTTGATAATTACTAAACATGAATGATGAGTACATGAGGTTCCGTGTATTATCTACTTTTGTATATATTTAAATTTTTTCATAATAAAAAGTTAATAAAAGCACCAACTAAAGAAATCTAGGTCTGTTTGACTTTTTTCTATGTCCGTGCTCTTACCCATTTTGCTTTGCTGCTTTGAAGCACCTCACTCTTGGGAACTGGAGAGACCCTTACTCAAATGTTCTGTGTATTTTGTGGCATGGTTGAGTTTTTAAGAAATGGGGAACATTTGTGACATAACAGGAAAATTTCAACTGCTATTTATGGGAAGATTAAGGGTAGTCATCCTGGGGGAGGAAAGGCTTCATGTGTAGTTTCTCTATTTGTACAAGATCCTTCCGTAGAAGTGGTGGTGACCTAGTATTGTTTTCCATCTTTAAGAAAACTCAGCTCCCCGTAAGGAATCCAGGATGGATTGTTGGACCATAAATGTAAGCAGTAAACCAGTTCTGGAAGCCTGGGGCCCTGTGCTGACTCCCTCCAAAGGCTCTGGTACAGCCTTAGACAGGCTGTTCTTTCTCTGGGACAACTTCCAAGATGCAGTCCATCCCCAAGGCCAGGAGAGACCAGATGACTTTTTGAATGTACTTCCAATCCAGAGTCTGTGATTTCTAGAATACTGAGAGGGTTTGCAAACTGGTGTTGGCATTTCGTTTTCAAAGAGAAATAAGCTAAGAATTTCTCAGATCAAATCTCTATAGCCTCATAAAAGCACTTTTCAATTTCATTTTCCATCAGAAGTTCATATGAAAAGCATTTAAGTTTCAAAAGCTCCCTCCGCCTGAGAAGCTGGTCCAGATTCTAGCTGAAAGAGAGTGAGATAAATTATAGTTTTTATCTTCTTTTGTCTTTGACTGTGGCTATCCTTTTGCCTCCTCCTTCTCCTCCCCGCTCTTCTGTCAGATTTTGCTGCTGAAAACATCTCCAGTTGTTGTTTCTCCTGTTACCATAACTGTCTTAGTTCCAAGGTCCTCTCCCGTCCCACAGAAGCCTCCTTTTCTCCTTCAAGGCCAGAGCCCACTCTGACCTACCCTCATCTCTCCCAGCATGGACCTTTTCTCCAGGCAGGCACCCCTGCCCCTGACCATACATTGCCATGTTCCTGCCTGAAGTGCAGGTCCTTTTCTCTCTCCCTCTCTTTCTTTCTCTGGATTCACTTTTTCCTAAAAACCTTTGCCTGCCATCACGCAGAAGAAGCTGCTGAGAGTCTTGCCCCTCAGCTTCTCCAACTTCTGTCTCTGAACATGTCCATTAACAGGTTCCTCAGCACAGGCTTCTGCCAAGACAGGTGGGCTGTCACTGCTTTAGTTGGGATTTGGTCATTTATTCAGCAGCTATTTATTGAGCACTGTGCCTAAAAGAAATACAAAAGGGTCAACCACAGCCCTAACCTGATACCTAGGCAGGGGACACCACCTTGGACACTGACAGTTAAATCATGAGACAGTGATGGTGACTGCTAAAAGGGAGAGTCACTGATTTGGCATGATTGGGAAATACTTCATGAAAGAACTGGGTCTTGGCCTTGACTGGGCCCTGATGGAACTGAATAAGTGGAGATAAGGAGAAGAAAATATTGCAGGTCCAGGAAATGACTCAAGCAAAACTGTGTGATGGGTCTGTCAATAGACAAGTGTGATAGAGCAGGAAGAAATAGGACTCAGAAGATAAATGGACCCCAGATGGAGAGGGCTTTGCAAAGCAGAGTGAGGATGGTACACCTGATTGTGGACACCCTAGGGAGCTGTTGCAAGCCTGACACAAGGACAGTGTGGCCATAGTGCTGGTTGGGGAAGGTGGACCTTGTAGAGCCATGAAAGGGGGTGAGAGTTGGGAAGAAATTAGATACAGAATGTTTGGGGAGCTAGAACATCTTGTCATGTTAGTTATAATGGGTTATTTCTAGTGACCTTAGACCTGGGAGCACATAGTGCTCTTGTAGTCCTTGGTTAGTAAACCCTCCAGTTCCAAAGCTCATTTGTGTGGTGCCACAGGTATTTGCTGTGGTTCTGTTCCTTCTCCAGAAGGCCTCAGTGGAATTGGGCTGGCCTGAAGAAACACGGGTCTCCTGAGGACTGCAGGGGAAAAGCAACAGCATTCAAGAACAGTGGTGGGCACAGGCTGGGCAAGTGTGTGCAGGAGGCCACCTCAGTGTTGCGCCTCCATCCCATGGTGGCTGTCCCTGGAGCACAGCCCCTTTGGTAGAGTGAGTGTTGTGTTGGAGGGAGGTACATAGCTGCTGCTTTGCTACAATTCCATGGTCGGCCTGTTCTTTTAGTCCTTGGGTGCCTTAAATATGGATGAAATCATGTAACCATCACAAGTTTTCCCCCATCCGTTTAAAAAGACTTGTTTTTCAGTCAAAAGCATGTTGGATAAGCTTAATTTCTCTCACTCAGATAAGCTTAATTTCCCTAACTCTGATGTGCATACAGAGAATTGCATAATTCTCCTTTTGCAACATGTTTCCCAGCTGCTGAGAGGCCTGATTTTTCTCCTCCCTGTGGGTGTCCTGGCAGAAATGCAAACAAGTTAAGACCCTATGGTACCAACTGCTGTTTGTTACCACAGGGGCTTGGATGTTGGTGTGTTTTCCCAGGGAGTATATTTTTACCTAGAGTTTGGGGCCACTTTCCTGTCCTTGTGACAGCTAGGGATCGAGGCTGAGCTGCAACAAAATCCACAGCCCATCTTTCAGAGGTCTCTGCCCAGGTCCAGTCCTACATCTTCGTTGTGCGAGGACATGAACTCAATTTCTTGGATGGGATCTGACTAGAACCCTGTTTTGTGGGGCATCTCTGCTTAGATCTTTTAGCAGAACACAAACAGCCTTTTTATACCGTATTTTCCGGCGTATAAGACGACCGGGCGTATAAGACGACCCCCTAATTTTACAGTTAAAACATAGGTTTAGGCCTATATTCGCTGTATAAGACTACAGCCTCGGAAGTGGGGGGTAGTCTTATACAACAAATATAGGCCTAAACCTATGTTTTAACTGTAAAATTAGGGGGTCGTCTTATACGCCCGGTCGTCTTATACGCCGGAAAATACAGTACCTTGTTTTGTAAAACGTGTACTTCCACAAAAATAAGTCTTGATGCTGTTTATAAATAAACACATCCCTTTGCAGGCAAGGCAAGAGAGGCAGGCCTGTGTGTGGGAGCAGTTTGCCCAGGTTTTGCTTTCCCCCACTGAATGCCTGGTGTGCACTGTCCATCCAAGGATGTTGAGGGGAGAGCACTCTATTTTATTGCTGCCAAAACCACGACAAATGACAACTTTCCGTTCTGTCATCTCGTTCAGCTCCACTGCTAGGCAAGCAATTCATTTTTCTACCATAAAAGGGCAACAAAGCTTGTGTAAAGCCGTGGTGCCTCTGCACTGCAGTGGGAAAGCAGAGACAGCGAGCAAGGGACACACCACGGGTGCAGCAGTGTGATGTCAGAGCAGGCTTGGGTGGCATCAACATCTCTTATCACCTGGTATCACGTGAATGTGTCATTTCAACCCTGTTTTCAGGAACTGTACTCAGCCTGCCCAGGTGGTTCTAGACTATGGGCGTTTGGTTCTCTCGATTTGTAATTGCAGCTGCCAGATTTGTAAGGGGGATCTGGGAGATCATAGCCCAGACATCTTCATTTAGAAAGATCCAGTACCAGGTTCATAAAGCTTGAGAAAATCCTCAAACTTTCATTTTTCAGTTATATGTGGACTTTGGATTTACGTATAGTTCTCTAACCTGTCTGTTTCTTCAGTGATGCATTAGTGTAGTTTGCTTCAGTTAATGGTGAGCCACAGAAACTTTGACAATAGAAATACATTTGTGGTTTGTTTGGTTTTTGTTTTGTTTGGTTTGGTTTTTGTTTTTAAGATATATGGGGGGGAAGCCGGGATGGCTCAGTGGGTTGAGCGCTCACTTTGCAGCACTGGGGACTGAGGATCGTATCCCGGCCCTGGCCCTGGCCCATGCGGAACCATGTGCTGAACTGGGGAATTCCCCCAGTTCAGTTCTCTCTCTGTCTCTGTATCTCTATCTCTCTCTCTCTCTCTCTCTCTCTCTCTCTCTCTCTCTCTCTCTCTCTCTCTCTCTCTCTCTCTCTGTCAAAAATTAAAAAAAAAAAAAAAGATATATGGGGAAGCCAGGATGGCTCAGTGGGTTGAGCACTCACTTTGCAGCGCCGGGGACCCAGGATCGAATCCTGGCCCCGGCCCGTGCGGACCCATGTGCTGAGCTGGGGTGTGCCCCCAGTTCAGTTCTCTTCTGTCTCTGTATCTATCTATCTCTCTCTCTCTCTCTCTCTGTCAAAAACAATAAAAAAAAAAAGATATATTTTATTGTTTGAGAGAAGGTGAGAGAGAAGGGAAGAGGATCCAGAGCAGTCTCCACAGTTGTACATCATTAGTTGTGACAGATTTCATTCATTCCACACAGATGGATATGGGGCCACGCATGGCAGCAAGTGAACAACACGGGGCCTCCCACATGGGAGGTGAGCACCTTCACTGCTGTGCAATCTCAGTGGCTACCAGTTGCACAGCAGTTCAGCATACAGGTCTACACAGGCCAGGGCCAGGAATTGAACCCTGGGCCTTGCAGTTGTAAGACAAGCACTCAACCACTGATCTATCCCGGCATCCCCAGAAATACAGTTCTTAATTAGTGGGCTTGTATGTCAATCAACCTGAGTCTTTAAGAAAGTATCCTTTTTAGTATTACCTGTCTTTTAGGTAGTTGTAAATAAATATTCAAAGTCAACATAGGCACCAACAGAAAGCAAACACTGAGCTATTTTAACAACACTTAGAGCACTTTGAAGACAGTGGAGGCAAAACTCCTGCCCCATGCAACCTGGTGGAGGAACCACATACCAACTCAGCACAAAGCTGGTATGCAGAGCTCCCTTTCAACAGGAGTTCTGCACCATGGCCACCCATGCAGATCTCTACTCTGGGACTCTGCCTTCTCCAGGAGCAGCTGCTGCCCTGGAGAGAGTGGGATCTCAGATTGAGCCAAGAATGGTGCCTACATCTTTTGGCCTGGTTCCTTTGAAGGTTTTTCTGTAGAGAAGAACCAAGATTAGTCATTTAAACTTAAACCTTGATTCTAACCACACATCTGATATCATAGCAGATCCTGGGACTCAACCAAGCACATTCCTAAGGGAATAAAAACCATGTCCAAGAATATTGCTGATCTGGAAATTTGGGAGGAAAGCAAGGATTTTCAAGGTTAAATTTTATTACCCAGATAGTGCTGGTAGTCAGAATAGAATCTGAGCTCATTGGCTTAGAATCAAAAGTTAACTCAGAAGTCATTCCTGAGAGAGAATATCACTGAGTAGCAATGGCGGAAAGAATCTCAGTTTGAATGATTCAGTATTGCATTCCTAGACCTCATTGGAAACTGTAAGAATAGTTTAAAGCCTTACTATTCCAGCAAATAAAGCAATTGAGTAGGCAGTCATCAAATAGAAAGTTTATACAGTTCTTTTTCAGCTAACCTTTCAAAAATTATTTTTCTCAATATTGTAAAACTGATTAACTTATTAATCTATCCAAGAGCTAATTGGTTTATTTTCCTCTGGTACTTCTCAAGACCTTCACTACCCTTGAAATAAACAGAACAGTGCCCAAAAGAATTCATTCCTCCTGAGTACCCCACGCATTCTTTCTTTATGGAAACCTTGGAGGCTCTTTTTGTCAGCAGCAGCAAGTTCATCTTATAGAGCAATTATTAATTCTTATTAGGTGTAATTTCTATAAGGCTAATTCCTTGAGCAAATAGCATTTCCTTCTTGGATTGAGTCTCTTTTTCCTCATCCATCACTGTCTACACATGCCTGGGAGTCCTGGCCCTGTAGTGACCAGCTTAGAGACATCAGTCTGCTTGCTTCCTAATTTGGTCACTGTATGCTTCAGGCAGCCTTGCCAAACTTAGAAAAACACAAACACAGGGAGTAGCTTTGATATAGCAAAGGGGAATTTCCTCTTATCAACAGACCTACAGTTCTCCTTTTACTTCCTCTAAAAAGAGGAAGTGACACTTCAGAGGTTAGAACTCGACCTCATTTCCCTCTTCACGCCTGCTTCATGCTGGCCTCTTCCCAACTACTAGTTCCTGCTCTTTTCATCCTACTAATGCCTCTCAACATCTACAGAGTTTAACTTTATTTTCAAGGAATTTAAAGGAATACAGAATTTTCCACTTGAACATTCACCAACAGGGAACAGGTTTAAATACATTTTGGTACATCCATACAATAGCATGCACCAGGAGTCAGCAAATATTTTCTATGAAAGGCAAAATAGTAAATATCTTAGGCTTTTTGGACCCTTTTAATCTGTTGCAGCTACTCAACTCTGCCTATGTAGCTTGCAAGTAACTGTCAACAATACGTGAACAAATGAACATGGCTGTGATCCAGTAAGATATTTACCAAAATAGGCATCAGGACAGATTTGGCCCATGAATTGTAGTTTGCCAACTCCTGGCATACACCGCAGCTCTAAAAAGAATGACATGGTCCTAATTGTGCCAGTATAGTGCTGTTTCCAAAATGTATTAAGTGAGAAAAAGCAAGATGCAGAATGATGGGTGTAGTGTGCTATTTGCGTCTCAAATGTGTGTGTGTGGGGGGGGGCGGTGATGTATGTTGGTATGTACATAAAATCTGTGTGGAAGGATAGGTAAGAGATTGACTACAGGGAATTGCTTTGGGGGAGGCTTACTGAGGGGGGCAAGGGGAGTGTGTACTACTTTTTCAATTAAAAAAATTATATCAGTTTTCATCAAACCAGTCATCTAGTTATCGCTGAACTTTTAAAGCAAAAGGATTTTATTTTGTCATGTTTGCTTTAAGAGAACTTGAAAAGAAAGATAAAAATGTGATTTTTTTTTTTTTTAATATGCTTATATATTTTCAAACCCATAGCCATTTCTCCTGGATCCCTGTGGGGGCTGGCTTTACCACACCCTCAAAAGGAATGCTTTGCCTCAGGTGGTTGGTGAGGTGATGGGGATTTTGTAGCCAGTGGAAAGAGCTGGAAGGAAGCAGCTCTGCCTTTCTCACTGGCCTTTCTGCAGGAGCCCTTCCCATAGCCCATGCTCAGGAGCTGCTGGACACGTGCAGCCAGTGAGAAAAGCTTGGTCCAGAAGTCAGAGCCCATGGGAGTAAGCACAGCGTTCAGTAATTGTGATTCAGGACGGCTTCCAACTGCTTTCTTTTCCCACAGAGACTATTTCTGACTAACAAGTAAGGAAGGGTTCTGATTCACTCAAGCATTGTGATGACTGGTTTTAAAAATGTCTGCTTTGGGTTGTGAAACTAGCAGATAAAGTAACTCTCCTACTATGTACAACAGTTCACTTTTGGTATGTAAGGGACAATAAAAATTTTAGTAGCAAACCCTTCTCTGCTTAGAAGGCAATGTGAGTATGAACAGCTCAAGAGTCAGCCTTGCTTCATAACCCCTCCCCCATCTCCCAAGCAGATATTTTTCAAATAGCCATACTTACACTTTCCCAGGCATAATTTGCAGGCTTATTTGCTGTCATTCAGTTCCTGTACAAAGCTCTGTGCAGGAATGTTGGGCATTGTACCTTTTGGAATCCCCCATGGAAACATGCTGGAGTGGGGTTTGCAGAGATGCGGAAGGAGGTGGAACAACACATTCTTCTTTCCCTTCCATCGAAGGTGCACCTAGCTGCCAGACCAGGGCCTGTTCTGCATCACTTGTCTCAACTTTCCTGTAAAAGCATTAAGTGGGAAGGTACCAGTTCTGCTGAACAAGCAGGCGTAGCCTTATATAAGAGGAGTCATTTAAAACATTGAGTACATGTTTGAAAGATACTGGTATAGTTTTCTCTGACCTCAATTTCATACACTAGTAACTCTTCAGTGCTTAAGACTTATCCCTGACACATTCCCTGCCAGGTGGCCAGAGACATGTGTCCACTCCACAAGAGAAAAATCTATCCTTAGCTTGATCAAGGACAGTAAGAAGTTGTGCTTTGCCATACATATTACCCCTAAAGGGAAGCTGGGTACTTTAAGAAGTAGATTTGACACTAATTTTTTTTTTTAAAGGTAATTATTGTTTGAGAGAAGGTGAGAGAAAGGGGGAGGCCCAGAGCAGTCTCCATAGTTGTCTTATCATTAGTTGTGACATGGTTTCATTCCACACATGTGAATGTGGGGCCGCATGGGGCAGAAACTAAACTGGGGGCCTGCATGGGAGACAAGCACCTTCACTGCTGAGCCATCTCAGCAGCTAGCAGTTTGCACCACAGCTCCACATGTGGGATTTGCATGGGCTGGGGCTGGAAATTGAACCCTGGACCTTGCAATTATGAGGCAAACTCAACTACTGAGCCATCCGTCATCCCTTAATTCTCATTCTTTCTCTCTCTCTCTCTCTCTCTCTCTCTCTCTCTCTCTCTCTTTCTCACACACACACTTTCCTCCTCTTTTACCAGCACCATTTGCACACACACAGTCCACCATAGCTCTCTCTATTACCACTTTTAACCTTGAAACCTCTGTCGGACATTTATACATTCATCCTGCTCCTGCATTATTAATGGGCCTGGAGCAATCCAGGCAGAACACTGACATTACTAATAACTTCTTATAACCAAGAAGTAAGGAGCAGGGAGTAAAGTGGATCAGAAGACAGTGTCATGGCAATCAAATTCTGCTGTCGGGCACAGTTGCTTGGTGTCTGTGCAGTGTTTGTTCAGGGTGGAGGTGAGCTATCCCCACAGGTGCTAAGACCCTACTGGCCAGCAGGGAAATGTGCTTCCTTCCCATAGGTCACCAGTGTCTGCACAGGGTTAGAGAAGGGGAAGTTCCTTTCTCTTGGAACTCACCAACTTCCAGAATTATTCTTCTGGCAAAACAAGCTTTTTGAAGACAGGCTGTTTGCACTGGTGGTTTGAGCCAAAAGGAGACTGGCAAAGTCGTGCTCCAGGGAGAGTGCAGGGACCCGCCTCAGACCTCTCAGCCTCTTTCCCTGTGCTTGAATCAGCCCTTCACCTCCTGTTAACATCTCTGGCCCCCAAACTCAAATTCCATAACGAGTGTGTACACTTTACATGCGTTACTACTGTCTTAGAAGATGTGAGCTTAGAGGATTGAGCACATGAACTTACCTGAATAACATACAAAATAGTACTGGGCTGGAGCATCGTCCAAGGGGAAAGGACTTGTACTTCCCTTCCCTTCCCACTCCCTTTCCTCTATGGAAATAGCTAACCCCAGCCCTGCCTCCTTGGAGAGGTTGTTTGGTGTTTGCAGATGTGTGTGAAAGACACTGGGTTGATAATGCCAGTGTGCACTGGTGTGATGGTTTCTGTGGGAGGCGAAGCACCTCCTCCCACTACCTGAGTTGTGTGTGCTTCAGGGAGATAATTTCATTCTGCTGCAGCCATTGATAGACCTTAGGCCTTTAGTGTTACCTGGGAAACCTTAGCAAAAACCCACCCAGCTTCTGAGGAACTGACCACTTTTTTAGAGGAACAGGAAGTAGCAAGGCACTTTAAAGATTTGACCTGAATTCTTTGCACATGGGTTACCTGCCCCCTTGCATACCGTTTTCTTGAACTCTGCATGTCTAAATTGGTTTATTCAAGTATAATGTCCTGGATTTATAACTCTGAAACTACATTTCTTATACTTTAGAACTTTAGTTGTGGAAAGTCCAGGAGAAAAGGAAAACTACCTTGAAATAATATTTTTTAATTGTTGAAAAGCAGGAAAGACCATTTTGAGAGTTCACAAGCCTAGCTTTTTCTTGAAAAGAAAACAGCTTCATGAAAGTGAGGAATTATTGATCACTTGACAATAGAACTGAGAGGATGTGAGTTTCTGTATAGGTGCCCTGCCTCCTGGTCTTGAGATGTTCGGCTTTTTGTTCCTTTTTCTTTTTTAATACTACCTATATGCCCATAGTTGAGAAAGTGTTAGGGTGAGTCGTAGTTCTCAAAACTGAAAGTAAATCCTGTCGCTTTTCCCTTATCACACACCATCAAGATATTGCAGTCAGCTGTGTGGGAAGAGCAGGCATTCTGAGCAGCACTGCCCCAGCGCCCTCCATGGCTGCACTTTCGGCTCCCCACATGGGTACACAAGTGCAGCGTGCAGGTGGAGCTGCATACTAAATTCATTGTGTCTGTGGTGTTGACTTCCTGTTCTTCCATAGCAGAATCTCATATTCCCCACAAGTTTTTCTGATCCACTTGAGGAAAAGGTGTTATTTCCTTTATTCAGTTCTGCATCTTTTTGTTTGTTTTGTTTTCCTGTTCATTCTGTTAACATTTGAGTTCAAGGTCTCTTAAATTTTACAGAAAAAAGCACTGTGATCTGCATAGTAATGTTAGCTGCTATAATTTAGGATCTTGTATTTTATCAAAAGCAACCCTTTTATTGATAAGAAAATAAGATAGGTAAATTGAGAATTGCCCACTGCTGGAAAGAATCACCAACAAAATTTCACAGCCCATTCCAAAAGAATGAGACAGACCTATAGGTGCTGATCAAGAACGGCACTGTTAAGTGAAAGCAAGGCACAGTGTGTGCAGAGGAAGCTTTGGGCTCCTTGTATATAAATGTAAAGGATTTCTCTGTTAAACATTATATGTGCACTGTATTTTTCTGGAAGGAAATAAAACTGCAAAAGGAAGGCTTGAAACAAGAGGGGAGCTTTCACTCTTTACTTTTTTGTATTTATTATCTACATGTATCTTCTTTCAACAGAGTTAGTAGAGATTTAAAAAAAAACAACACACACACCAGCATCTCCAGGACAGAAATTCAGCTTTTAGCCTCCTACTTCATTTTCTGTCTATTTATACTTTTTATAGCTCTTTACTGTTTTTTCTCTCAATTTAAAAATAATTGAAAGACTAATCATTGCTAGAAATACCTTTCAGTTTTACACAATTTTGTGCTTTCCTTACAACAAATTGAAAGCCTGATGTCCTCACTGGCCAGTGATAGAAATCCAGGACTTGAAGCAGGAATGTATTCTGTTAAGAATATTCTCACTAAAATATATATTTTTTTTTTCTCATGTTTCAGAAAACTCTGGTAGAGCTTCATGCAGTATAGATAGTAAAAATCTATTTTATTTATTTGAACAGAAGTGCATTCCTCCATTTGTTAGACCTGTGTCAAGGTCTTTATTTATAATCATGTAGAAGTAAGCCAGTCATTAGGCAAAAACTTTGATATTGAAAATAAGTGTTTTAAGTTTTCTCAATTAGGAAACGTAATCAATATACAGAAACTTTAAAAAAAAAACATATTTGTTCCTCTGATGTTTATTTACTGGCCCAAACCTCTTTAGTTTCATTTTCAAAATCCCCAGGATCTTCCATCAAATGTAAATAAAATTGTCTGGTGGGCTGTTTTTTTCCTGCTAGCAAACAGGAAAGAGTATGATAGGATCTTAAGAATTTGGGACATACCATGATCTAATCAAGTCCTTCAGTCTAGTCTCTTAGTAACTTGGTTTTCTTCTGTCTGTGAAATGGGTATTATGATACCTGCCTATCACCCTGGCTTATCTGAGGATTGAATAAAGGGATATTTGTAAAATTCTTATAAGGAGCAAAGGAGCTTATCACAGACTTTTGGACCTAGAAGAAACTTAATTAAGATGTTTAGATCAGGGGAAACGGGGATGGCTCAGCGGCTTGTGCGCTCACTTTGCAGCCCTAGGGACCTAGAATCGAGTTCCGACCCCGGCCCATGCAGACCCATATGCTGAACTGCAGTGTGGTTCCCATGCAGGAGGCCCCAGGCCCAGTTCCTGCCCTGCGTGGCCCCGCCCACCTGTGTGGAACAGAACCATGTCTCTCTCTCTCTCTCTCTCTCTCTCTCTCTCTCTCTCTGTCAAAAACAATAAAATTAATCTTAAAATAAAAAAGATGTTTAGATCGATCCACAGGTGTCAATATGAGAATCCTTCTCCATTATCTTTGTCCAAAGATTAAATGAGTACTCTTATTTCTAAAAACTACACCTTTTCCTTTAATTTCTAGGTTTTGATTTTGAACCTTCTATTCCTGACAGATACATTCATTTGACCATGGTAATGACTTCAATTGGAATAATCAGGGCTTCTGCTTTTTATCGAACTTCTATAGGTAAAATTCTATCACCACAAATATCACTACCTTAGAAAGCTTTGTTGGCAAGTTTTATAGCTGTCTTAGCTCAGGCTGCTCTAACAAATTACTATAGACTGGATGGCTTAAATAACAAACATTTATTTTTCACAGTCTAGCGGCTGGGAAGTCCAAGATCAAGGTGCTGGCTGATATCATGTCTGATGAGGGTTTGTAGATGACTGTTTTATCTGTATCCTCATGTGGCAGAGAGCAGATAGTTCTTATAATGAACCCTATTCATGAGAGCCCCACTCTCATGACCTTAATTATTAACCCTCCTAGTGCTACCTTCTGCCAGTGGTACTAGCAAGAAATGCGAAGGGTAATTTAATGGTCCACGTATGAGCCAATATATCGGCCCGCTGCACTTTTCGCCCGAGATGCAAAAGCCGATATATCAGCCCATCTCACTAAAAGGGTTAATACCTTCCAAAGGCCCCAGCTTCTAATACTATTACATTGGGGGTTAGTATATCAACATATGAACTTGATAGGGACACAAATATTCGGTCCATAGCACCAGTTTATATATTCTCATATATTTTTTTGAGAAATAATTGATAACTACAGTTCTAACAAAGCCAAGCAATTTAGACAAGTCATGGGAGCCCATTGTAGGTGATTTGGCCTGCATTGTGACATCCTTTCCTGGAGGCACTGAAGGTTGGAACCAATAGCACTTAATCAGAGAACTGATAACATTCAGACTCTAATCTGCCTGCTATGTGACTGTTACCAGATCATTTACTCTGTCTTTCCTCATCAGAAAAATGGACATGCTCATTCCTGTTCCAGCTCTCTTTCAGGGTGATTGTAAGAAGCAAATGTGTTTCTGTGAGGTGGGGGCTTTTTGACAAAGGAGTCGAGAGCTTTTCAGAGACCATGCAGCAGTAGTATTCCTTGAGATTTTTGACAAGTACACTGTTTTACAAATGAAAGATTGGGTACCTTCCCTCCAAGACACACAGTATATGTTGGGGTGACCAATCTCTTTAATGGTTGATTATCAAAGAAAGGTTATCACCAAAGATGACACAAAGCTATGCATTTTAATAAGGTAATAAAGTAGAAGAGAGGATCCCAGGACAACAGAAGCAAAGGATGTTTCAAGATGTGGTGGGGGTCGCTCTGGCTGGACCCCGGGGTATGGAGGTGAGGATCAGGGAGAGTTAAAACTAAGTGGAGATTATCATTGGGTAAATAATGTGGAGGCTTAAAAGTGAAGATGTTTATCAAGGCACATTTTTCTAAAGCTCAGTATGGACTGAGATTGTATCTGCGTTCTTTCTGCCATGTTTTTACAGTTCATGCTTCACTGAATTTTTTACATAGTTTTCTGCAAATCAGTACTTAGAATACATTATACTGCTATGAATGTAGAGAATTCACATTTTGAAAATGTTTTGCTTTTGTTCAAGCCTTCTTAACATACATATTTAATTACAAGGCATGAGGATTAATGGAGCTTTGAATATTTAAAGCTCTTTCCCCAAGATTAATTTGATTTAATTCCTCCTGAGATAGATATTTGCATCCTTGGTGACTTGCCATGTGGATGTGACTGTGGGAGGAGAGGGGCTAAACCATGACTTCTGTCAGGTTCAGCTTTTGACTTTTGACTTCCCTCCCCACTCCTTTTCAGTTCATCACTTTGTCCTTTCCATTTAGGGTGGAAAGAGGAAAGGGTAACAATTTATCCTTATGGAGTTCATCTTGTAACTTGCTGTGGTTTCAAAGTAGTAATGTTCAGTGTGTATCCCTTAGCACCCAGGAAAATAAGGTGACAGAACAATTTCTGCAGCCCTGCTTTCACAGAGACTTGAAAATCCTTTCTTGCACCAGAGTCCTGCAACCTGTTGGTGCCCTATGTGGAGAAGTGGGGAAGGCACAGACCCATGAAAGAGCTCAGACCCCAGACAGGCCAGTGGAGGAGGTCTGCCTCTCCTAACATTGACCAAGTTTATCCATCTAGTTCTGCAGACGGAGGTCAGGGAGCCTCTGGGGCAAAGAAGAGGTGACACTGTTCAGGTTTACTGTGTTCCTTTCTATCTTGGCTGCCACAGCCAGCAGAGCCACCTCTGTGTCCACATGTCTGCAGGGTGATGATCATGTGGAGCTTCCCTGGTTCTTACAGCCCAAGCCCAGCAACTAAAGGCTCACCCCTCTTTCTATAGAGGTCTGGCTCCATGTAAGTCAGTGTGGAATACGCAGCCAGTGGCAAACGGGGTGGGTCAACGGGAAGCAGTTGACCAGCAGAAGCTGCCTTCTGTGTGCACGCATGTTAGCACCCTCATGCACACCCAGCTGTGCTCAGCAAGGACAGGCGTCAGGTTGTTGAATGGCAACAGTGCCTGCACAACCTGAGCCTATGATTGGAGAACTGCAGCATACCACCTCAGGAGGTCTCGATTTTCCTTTGTGAGGAGATAAATGAGGTGTTTTGCTGACCTCTCCTTTAGCCATCTCAAAAAAAAAGAAAAGAAAAGTGAGATGTGTTAACTTGATTTGCTGGAAGAGAGGACTCAAAAAGTTTTGTTTTTCCTTCCCATTTCTGAGGTGCCTTGGAGCCCACTGAAAGAGCTGTTACTATATGAGTCCCTTCTCTTTCTGGCTCAGCAGCCGGGGCACAGGCACCCAAGCCAGAGTAGAACTGGGGACATAACATGACTACTTGGGGTAATTTCCACTGCCACTGACAAAGCCAAGTGTGCAGGTCCAGAAGCCCCCAGGGAGTATCATCCAGCAGGAGCGGTGGCTGGTGCTTCCTGGAGCCAAGTCAGAGA
>PVKE010023538.1:0-24556 GCA_004027555.1 Craseonycteris thonglongyai | reverse complement strand
GTTCATCCTAATTTTCATTTTTATCATGTATAAATGTTTTTATTTCTTCAATTAAGTTCACAAATCTTGTAAGAACTTTACCTTTACTGAGCCAACGTACTTCAGTATGCAGGATGAGATCGTGTTCTTTATCTTCAGTATCTTCTAACAGGGCCTTGAAAAGTCGGTGTTGTAATGGAGCTGCTTGAATAGAGTTGATTATCTTTGTGACTATTTTCATAACATGTTCAAAGGGCAGTATTTTACAACACAAAGCTTCCTGATGGATAATACAGTGGTAGGACATAAAGTTTGAAAATGATTCATCTTTCCTGCAAAGGGCAATAGATCCTTTGTTTTTACCAACCATTGCTGGTGCCCCATCGGTAGTTATCGCAGACAACTTATGCAAAGGCATGTTTATCGATGTGGCGTATGTTCTGAAAGTTTTATAAATATCCTCACCTCTCGTCTGTCCTTTCATTGGTAATATTTGCAACAGCTCCACTTTTACTGTGAAGTTACTAAATACCATTCTCACCATAACCGCCAACTGTGCGGTGTCTGATATATCTGTTGACTCATCAAATTGCAGAGAGAAGCAGTCACATATTTCCAAGTCAGTCTTTAACTGAGTTTGCAAGTCTTTTGAAATTGCATGTATTCTTCTTGTGACTGTGTTATTTGACAACTGTAGGTCTTGTATCGCCGACATAATCTCACACTTGTTAGAATATTCCTCAAACAAACAATCGGCAGCCGTCAGAAGTGCTTCTTTTAACAATTCACCATCCTGGAAAGGTTTTTTCTTCTTTGCGAGCATGTGAGAAATTTTGAAAGAAGCAATGGTTGCCTTTTTAGATTTTTCCACATGTCTAGTGAAAACAGTCTGTTGAGTAGTTAAACTTAATTTTAGTTGATTTATTATTTTCTTTCTTACTTCAGATTTAAGTGGATAATTTGTATCAAAAGTGGTATGACTTGTCTGAAAGTGATGTTCAACATTATGTTTTTTCGGCACTGCAATACTACTGCCACACAACAGGCAAACACATTTACCTTTTAAATTAATGAAACAATATGACTCCTCCCAGTTTGTGTTAAAATTATAGGTTCGTTTTCTCTTATTTGGTCCACTCATTTTAGGACTAAAAAAATAAAAATAAAAATAGTTATAGAACTACAATATCATATCAAATTGCCACCATAATAATAGATTACCTACCTCGCTTTTAGTTCATTTAGAATTGAATATATCAAAACACAGTGATCCTAGCTAACCGTCACGACCCGATCAGTCCGGCAACCGCAATCAAAATGGCAACTTCGCGTCTCCTGGTTGGGTGGAGGAGAGTTTAAAGAGCGCAGCGGCTAAACAAGATGCAACATGTACAAAGGCGAAAGCTAGGGTAAAACTTATACATACGATATCGCAAACATACCAACGAATAGAATAAACCTGTGTAGATACTCAAACAATATTTTAAAATTCTAACAAATCTATGAAAATAAATTATAGTTTTACTTAGTGTTTATGAAAAACTTCTGATGCAGTCAAATAATGGCAGGCGCGCACAAATCGGGCCGCGGGCACCATGGCGCCCACGGGCACAGGGTTGGGAATCCCTGGTATAGAGGAACATACCTTCACTCTAGGCCTCTTAGATTTCTAACAAATAATTTTTCAAAGAGAATGAACCACTCACAGTAAGAAATATCAAAGACAGAAAGTCCTCAGTGAAAACCAATAGAAACAGCAAACAGCAGGAGAGGACTTGTAGGACTTCAGATGATTCAGATTATCAGATACAAGCAGTGGTGTGCTGAGTAGACTCATAAGGGCTCAAGTCAAGAAAGCCAGTAGTGAGCACCTCTCTCCAACTCCCAGTTCAGTCATCTTACGATAGTGGTTTGAAATTAGCCAGGGTGGGAGTTTTTACACCACAGAAATCACCAAATGATATAAACCAGGGTTTCTTTTCTCTACTTCAGAGAACAAATAATTAAAACTTTACCAGCACACCAGTAGATGCAGGTTGTAAAATTATCATGCATACTATCTTTAAATAAATAATATTTAAGAGGCCTTGGATTTAGCAATGAGATTTAGATTCAACACCAAAAGCATAATCCATGAAAGAAAGACATAGACAAGATAGATCATATAAAAATTAAAAACTTGATTCTGTGAAACACTGTCAAGAGAAGAAAAATACAAGTCACAGACGGGGAGAAAATCTTTAGAAAATATATCTGGCAAAGGACTGCTGTCCAAAATATATAAAGAACTCAAAATTCAAAAAGAAGAAAACAAAACACCAACTAAATGGTGAGCAAAAAATGTGAACACCATACCAAGGAAGATATACAGATAGCAACTAAGCATACGAAAAGATGTTCAATATCATATGTCATTAGGTAATTGCAAATTAAAATAAGAGAACACTACACACCTATAAGACTGGCTAAAATCCATAACATTGACAACACCAAACACTAAGGAGGATGTGGAGCAGTAGGAATTCACATTCATTGCTGGTGGGAACGTAAGATGTTACAGACAGTTTGGACAAGACTTTGGCAGTCCCCAAAAGTAAGCATACACATCATACCTCCAGCAAAAGTTCTTCTTGGTATTTTCCCAAGGGAGTTAAAAAGTTATATCCACACTAAAACCTACATGGGGAGGAATGTTTATATAGGCTGATCATATTTCCTTGAGACAAAAATGAGATATTGGGATGACAATACAGGACAGGGTTATGAAATATTTCATATTCATGACAAAGTAAGATGATAACAAAAGTTTTATTACATGAACATATTGAGCTAACAATTATTCTTCAGTGACAGAACTCATACAAATATTTAGATAGATGTAGAGGGGGCTGTATTTCGCCACAATTATACTATGAATATTTCTCCAATGAAGTAATCTTACACAGCAAATGTCTGTCTTTCAACACCTTATTATAAAACTTCTCATTCCATGACAAAATTTTGATTTACAACTAATGTAGCCCTCGTTGTCTCAACAGTTAATCTAGATTTCTCCTTTGATCACATACTGCTCATAACAGAAAATATTGTTTGGACAGGTGCTGGACTTCCTGAAAAACAAAGAATAAAGCATACAATATTACAAAATTCTTGAAAGTTTGTTTTTCACTCATTTCAGAAAAAATCTTTACCCATCTATCAGATAGAGGAATGTTTTTTTTATTCCATGTAGCCATCTGCCTCACAATTGTAGGGTTTATGAGGGTCCACTGATTGAATACTCAAATTTCTTCTGTTTCTGTGTGTGTGAGATGAGCTCCTCGTTCAGGCTGTCCTGTGTTTCCTTCCATTCAGGTGTCTTCCTTAGTAACGCCCACCTGAACTTCTCAGTGTTTCCTACACCGCACTTGTTGATATATTCTAAGCTGGTTTCACAGACATTCTCAACTACTTCGAAAAACTTAGCCTCATTAGTTTCTCCTAAATCTACTAACATTTTTGGTTGTTTTCTTTTAACATCAGTAGTTACAAACATTTCACTTTGGACTCTAAATTGTTTCTGAGATTTTCAAGGGTCGTGGCTACTTCTATAAGTGAGATATTGTCTTTTTTTATTCAACTTATATATGTTTGGAATGTAGACACTTGGTCTCTTGCATATATCAATTAAATACTTATAAAATATCACATGAGCAGTAAAAAATCTGTATGGCAAACCACACTGAACACTCTAATGTAGGACTGCATGGCCAGATTGAAAAAAAAAAAAATCATAAACATACACCAAAAAGGAAGAAAAGGAATGGACACCCTAGCTACTATCACAAGCCAGTATATGCCTATGTCCTGCCCGAGAGTTCTGCTATAATAAGAAAATAACCAACAGTCTGTTGAACTAAAATGTGAGTCTGAAAAGTCTGAATCCAACTGACTGTAGGGCAGAACGAATCTCTGGGCGGAATGATGGTAGAAGTAACAGTAAGACTCACAGTCACCGCCTCCCACAATCGTAACCTGATGGAAGCAAACAGCCAGTAGTTTGTGTGCATGGAGACCCGCCTGGCTCCCACACGCTGAACGGGGCTCAGTAACTGCCTCTTGGATTCCCTGCCGCTGCAGACTAGCAAGGGGGTGGCCTCTGATCATCACTAGCTTGATCAAGAAGCCTGACCTTGGTTGGATCAAGTAAAGTAGTTTTACTTTTTTATTTTTTACAAACAATTTTAAAAAGGACAAAATTGACACTTATTTTTATTAATAAAATGACGGGACAGTCAGGAAATATGAAAACTATGGTACTGTCCCATTTAAACAATAGGTATGGTCAGCCTATCAAAACACAGCGCCGGCTTTCCTGACTCGCCAGCTTGCCCACAGCAGATCATGGGACTTCTCAGCCTTCATAATCGAGTGAGCTAATTTCTCATAAATCCCACTACAGTTAGGCTCTGCATAATGACGTTTCAGTCAAGATGGTCTGCATATACGAAGGTGGTGCCATAGATGATAATGGAGCTGAAAAATTCCTATTGCCTAGTGACATCATAGCCATGGTAACATCACAATGCCATGCATTACTCACATGTTTGTGGCGATGCTTCTATAAACAAACCTGCACTGCCAGTCATATAAAAGTATAGCACATGTGATTGTGTACCTATGATAGTAAATGACTGTTACTGGTTTCTGTATTTACTATCCCATAATTTTATCAGTGTTTTAGAGTGTACTCTCTTTACTTATAAGGAAAAAGGTTTGCTGTAAAGCACTATGCCGTGCTACACGGGCAGCAGCCTCGTACATCTCGTGCTTACTGTGTCCCTTGACTGCATCATTTTATCTTGTTCTTGATTTAATCTCATGTTGCTTTGTATAGTAACATGCTGTACAGGATTGTAGCCTAGGAGCATAGGGCATACCATATAACCTGGGTGTGTAGCAGGCTAGACCATCTAGGTTTGTGTAAATGTACCTGCATTGCTTGCACAATGACAAATGTGCCTAGCTATGTACTTCTCAGAACATACCCCCATTGTTGAGTCCTGCATGACTGTAGATAGATGTAGACGTAGATTCTGTTTCTCTGGAGAAGTCTGACTAATACACCCTCCCAGTCATTTCTGAACCCTCACCTACAGCTTCCATTGTCCCCTAAAAGTGTTCTCATCATAGTCCACATCACCTCCGCATTGCTGATTCCAGGGACCACTTCTCTGCCCAGTCTTGCCAGATGTCTCAGCACCACTTGAAACTGAATCATTCCTTTTGTCTTAAAATCTTTACTCTCTTAACCCCCAGGACCTTTCCCTTGTCTCTGACAAAGCCTCAGGCTCCTCCGGGGCTCCTCTCCTTTCACTTGCCCTGTGAGTGCAGGTATTCTAGTATCTCACCACTGTGGGCCTGACAATTGAAACCTCACCTTGCCTTCCACCACTCAAGCAAAGAGTGGTTCCTTTAAGTGATTCCTGGAAAGGCAGGGCAGTCCTCCCAACAACTTTGGGCAGACTCTGACGTGGCCTTGCAGGGCAGAAGGGTTTGGGGCACTTGTGTGTTGGGAGACAATTCTCCATGGCTATGTCAGGTTTCTGCATGTTCCAGGTCCTCTGAACACTTGAAGCCAAAGTAAGAATGTTGGTATAAGTAGATTTTCCCAGGTAGTAAAGCTTACAAGTCTTCCTCCCAGGAGCCAGTTCAGAGTAGTAAAAGTCACGAGACTTGTTTGTATTCCAGGACAATTACTTTCTCTGGAAAAGAGAATGGGCAGGTCACTAGCAGCCCTATAGAAGATCAGAATTCCCCAAATTTGTGATTCCTCTCCTGTGATGCATGTGCAGATACCATCTGGTTCCCTTCGGGACAAATGAGGACACAGGGCCAGGCCACATTCAAGGGGGTGCACACTCCAAAATATTGCCCTGTCTGCTGCTTTTGCTGTGGATAATGAACCACCTTTGTTTCTGACCGAAAGACTTCATGTTTTCTGTCAGTGTCAGAGTGTAGTGGCAGGCTACACTTTTTACCTTGCTGGTAGGGAAACATCTCCGATCCTCTAGAGCTGCAGACCAAATAGAGGGGAGTACCCTCCTTACAGGGCAGGGATAGTGTGGGCATGGATTCTCAGCTGGGTAGGGGGTCTAAAAAGGGGAGATTATTTCTCTGACCCAGACACCAAGAGCAGTGTTTGGGTGCTCTGTTACTGCACAACAAACAAACAAACAAAAACACAACCAAAAATATCCTAACACCTACTAGCTCCGTACAACAATATGCCATTTCTCAAAAACGTAGAGTCTCCACCTTCACATGATGTTGACTGGGCCAATGGCTGCGAGGCCTGAAATGGCTTCACTTGCATGGTTGGCTGTTGGTGCTGGCTGATGGCTGAGCAACTCAGCTGGTGTTGGTGGTCAAAAGCTTTGGTTCTCATCCACATGGGCCTCTTCATGTGCCTGGCTGGGCTTTCTCACAGCATGGAAGCTGAGTTCCAAGAACAAGTATTCCCAGAAGCCAAGGTGGAAATAGCAGGTCCTTTCAGGTCTAACCTGGGAAGATACAGACCATTATTTCTGCCACATTTTATTGGTCAAAAGAAGGTAGAGGGCCAGCCCACGTTCAGAGGGAGGGGACAAAGATGGCCCATTTTGATGTGGGAGTGCAAAGTCACATTGCAAAAGAGCACATGGGATGGGGGATATTACTGAAGCTGTCTCTGGAGGTGCCATCTGCCACAGAGGGACTATATAGCAGTGATTCTTCAAGTGCACTGAGCCCTGCCAGCATGAGAATCCAGAACGAATCCAGACTTCTTAGTCTAACATTCCAAATACTCCATGTTTTGTCCCTGCTGGCCGCTACTTGACCTTCTCATTTGTCCTGTCTGACTCTATGCTCCAGCAACAATACATTTCTTGGTTTGACCTTCTGCACAATAAGCTATTTAATTGGCTCCACACCTTAGTCCATAACTGTTCCTTCTGCCAGGAACAACTTAACTTTTTCACCTGATCAAAGACTTACTCATCCTTTAAGATTCAGCTTTGTGTCACATTTTCTAGGAAGTCTTCCTAACCCCCTTCCCCCATGGATTGGGCTAGGTGTCCCTACAGCCTGTGTGTTTGCTCACATCATAGCATTGACCAACCTGTAATGTCATTGTTAATTTGTTTGTTTCCGTCACTTGACTGTCAGCTTCTTAGGCAGGGATATGTCACATTCTATCTCTGTCTTGTGAGTCCTAAGTTTGCTGAACTGAATTGAAAGTCTGATAGTATCACAGCGAATTCCTCTTTGGCCTAATCTTCCTTGAAGAATATGGTACTTAAAAAATATGTTTCAAAGTTCACCATTTTCTTTCTGACAAATGTCAAGGCAGCTAGGATGCTTGCAGCTCCTTGTAAGAAAGTACTTGACTAAAAGTAAATGTCTTAGTTTGTTCAGGCTGCCATAATAAAATACTGCAGATTGGGAGGCTTAAAGAAGAAACATTCATTTTATTATAGTTCTGGAAGCTGGGAAGTCTAAGATCAAGGTTCTGGCAGGGTTTGGTTCCTAGTGAGAGCCCTTTACCTGGCTTGCAGACAACTGCCTTCTCACTGTGTCCTCGCATGGCCTTGCTTCAGTGCCTGCTTGTGGGGAAAGTCTCTTCTTATGAAGACACAGATCCCATCAGGCTAGGGGTCTATGCTAATGACCTAATCATTGCCCAAAGACCTTATCTCCAACTATCATCAGTTGGGGGTTAGGCCTTCAAAATATGAATTTGACGAGGAGGGACACAAACATTCAGTCTATAATGTGGATTAAACATTTGACGTAACAGTTTTGGAGGACTGGAACACTGAAGGAGGTAGGTCTCTGCTGTGTCTGGAGATGCTCCCTTCCTTCTCAGCTCTCCTCACCTTGTTGCCCTATCACCCAGGCTCACCCCTCTTGTGTATAAGATGGCTGTTGGGGCTCCAGGCATCACATCCTCAAGGTTCAGCTTGAAGATGAGAAGTGGGTAGGGCCTGATGAATCTGGGAGGGGAAGTGGGAAGGCCATGTCTCCAAGTCTGTCCTTTATCAGGGTCATGGGTCTGTTTGTTGTCCATACCCACGGCAATCATAGGCAGAGGGGCTTAGTCATGATTGCCAACAAAATTCGGGGTGAGTTGACCAAAGATAAGTTGGATATGTGAACCCCGGCAAAATGAGCAGGGAAATAAGTTTAGTCCAGGAATAACCTCTAAATGCCTTTATCATGAGATATGGGCTTGATTTTCATAGCAGTGATTTAAAACCAACAGAAGGGGAAGCCGGGATGGCTCAGTGGGTAAAGCGCTCACTTTGCAGCGCCGGGGACCGAGGATCGAATCCCAGCCCTGGTCCATGCGGAACCATATGCTGAACTGGGAGCTCCCCCAGTTCAGTTCTGTCTCTGTCTCAGTCTCTCTGTCAAAAATTAATAAAATAAATAAACTTAAAAAAAATAAAAAAATAAAACCAACAGAAGTTAAATGTTAGTCTTAATATAAACCAAGGGCAGAAGTTCTGCGTTGGGCATCAGAACCCTTGGTTGATGGCAGGGAGGCGGGTTTTGTAGGAGGAAGAAGAAAAAGTGTGGGGAGGAATTACTAAACGGTATAGAATTGCTCCTGCTTGGAGACGTCAAGACCAGGGATGCCCAGGGGCCTGAGCTTCCCCCACTCCAAAACATTTTGGGGGCGAAACATTGAGGAAAGCACTTGTAATCCCTGACTTTCCCTCAACTTTGTTTCTTAACCCTGTCTCTCCCTAGTCAATCTAGTAGTTTCCTGAGCAAAGTACGTTCTGCATCATCCGTTTGTCGATTTCGACCCCAAATGGCTTGGGCCGTGTGTCCAGGTTACTCTGCCCCTAGTCCCGGCTGCCGGGCAGGAGGAGTCCAGGTGGGCTTGGGAGGGTGGGCGACCCCGCAGCGACTCGAGTCGCCTGTGCAGCACCCCCGCACCCCCGCTGAACCTCCCCAACCCCGCGCGCGTGGCCTTGTGGGTAACGCCGGGCCCCCAGGTGACAGCTAATGGCGGCGGCCGCCGGAGCCGGCGGGTTGTAAATCGCAGCAGAGGAGGCGCGCGGCGGCACCTCCAGAAGCCGTTCCCCTCCCAACCGCGGCTTCGGCGGGATTGTCGTATCATGGACCGGCCAGCGGCGGCGGCGGCGGGCGCCGAGGGCGCTGGGGGCCCGGGGCCGGGGCCGGCGGGCGGCTGGAGGCCACCACGGGTCGCGGGGGGCCCAGCCGCCGGTTCCCGGCAGCCCAGCGTGGAGACCCTGGACAGGTAAGCGGGGTCGTGGCCTCCCGCACCCCTGCTCACAGGGGCCCCCTGCGCGGTCGCCACTCCCGTCCTGCGCGCCGGCGGAGGCCAGGGTGCAGCTTCCCCCTCCTGGGACCCTCCCGGCCCCCTTTGGAGACACCAGAACCCGCTCCCAACTTCGCGGCCTCGCACCTGGCTCACTTCCGCCTTGTACCCAGGAGCTCCTCGCACCCCTGAGGGGCTCTGCTGCTGTCACACCATTTTATGCCACCTCCTACTGCACCTTGGAGCCGCCTGGGCTGGCCTAGCCCCGGCCACGAGTCACCGGGGGGAACATTTCACCCGGGCCCTCCTCCTGTCCTGGGACCTTGCCTCCTTGTGGTTTGAAGCCCAACATCCCGGCGGCAGCTGCTTGGGGTCTTTGAGGTTGGGGTTGGGAGTGGGGACTGCGAGGCCGGAGCCCCGCGGGTCTGGGAGCTGGTGCAGATGAAGGCAAATGTACCCTGATTTGAAAAACTGAGATGGAAAACGGCCAAACTGCTCCTGATGCAGAATACATGATCATTCGCTTTCAGTTTTTCAAACTTGGAAGGAACCGGTTCATTGTTTTCGTGAGCACATAAGCCTACTGCTTCTTATGCAGTTGCAGAACTAAGAGCCATCAGAAGCCTAAACTGACCGAGTCCCACTGGGAGGGCCACCCTATCACCCCCAGCACAAGGGACAGGTTATCGCACACCCGGAATATCCAGCTTCCCCACATCTTGTCCATTTTGCTGACAGCAGAGGGCAGTTAGGCAAGAGAGACAGCTGGGTCACGTTCAGATGTTCATTCTTGCTGGTCTGAGTCACACCAGTGAGCTTAACTTTGGGGAGTTTCCAAAGGCATGGGAACAACAAGAAACACTCCCTTTGTTTCTACCCCAGTGTAATTACCATGCATTTTAATAAGTTAATCACCCAAGTGGTCAGCTGCACTAAAATCTATTCACAATCACAACTAAGACAGTACTTGGAATGGTCAGGGTTTCACACACTACATACTCGGCAGTGTCTGAGGGCTTGAAGAGTCAGGGAATATTTGCTCTCCGGCTTACCAGCTAGTGGAGAAGACAAACCAGCAATTTAAACTGACTGTGATAAGTGCTAGGGTAGGGTGAATTCGGAAGCACTCTGGATGGGGTATGTGTGGGAATCATCTCAGAAGCTTTTTGAAGAACCCCAGGTGGCTGGGGCCCCCTCCGGAGGCTTCTGATTCAGGAGGTTCAGGGGAGGCTCAGGAGTTAATGGTTTCTAGAAAGCTCTGCAGCTTCCGTTGTGATCGGCTGCGCTGTGGGTACACAGAGGTAGGGTACTTAAATTATTTGTTACTGGTGGGGTGTCTGTGAGTATGGGCAGTAACCAAGGGCCTTCTGAGGAAGCTGGCATTTGAACTGAATGGTGAAGAATGAGAACTCAGCCAGGGGACAGGACTGGGAGGGCTTTGGGGGCATGGGGGGTGGAATGTGTGCTCATGCATAGATGTGGGGAACTGGTAAGGGAGAAGATTCCTGGAAAGGCAGAGACCAGATCTTGAATGGGCCTGTGTGCCTTTCTAGGGAATTATCCTTTATTCTCTGGGCCAGTACTTCTCTGGGCAGTTCTGTATCACTTGCTACAGAATGACCTCCAGTGCTTGATTCAAATGCAGAGTCTTGGGTTCCACCCTAAATGAGTCTTTGTCTCTGGGGCAGAGCCTGGAATTCAGCATTGTTAACAACCACCTGCTCGACAAGTAGGGTGGGCCACGTGGTCTCTTTCCCAGGCTGATACTGGTTTACCGTTTGGGCCAGTGTACTTATTAACAGCATCCTCCTTCAACTCAGTAGTTTCTTGGTTTAGATGAGAAATTATATGGTCACCGTAGCTGCGGGGACCACAAAGGGATTTCTGTCAGGTGACTGTGGGATGGCACTGACATTGGAGAATGATTGCTGTGCAGTGGCATGGCGAAGGGACTGGAAGTGGAAGTCATATTTAGCAGTTATGGAAATGCTAAGCATTCAACTCATTCCTTCTGTGAATCGAGTGCCTCTCTGTGTCAGGCACTGCGTTGGGCTGCGGGTATGGCAGGAAACAGACATAAATCTGTACCTTTGTGGAGCAGATGTTTGGTGAGAGACAAAAAACAAGGGAAGCCTGTTCTCTGTTAGATGGTGATAAAGTGCTAGGGGGAAACAAGTTGGGAAAGGGATGAAAAGTGTTGAAGGTACGCACCCGGGCAGTGGCTGGAATTTTATGTAGGATGGTGAGGGAAAGCCTAGCTGAGAAATGTGACATTTGAGTAATGTCTCCAAAGGGATGAGGGATCCAGTCATACAGAGATCTTGGGTGATAGCCTTTCAAGCAGTGGCCTGTGCATCCTGGGGTGGGAGTGTGTGCCAAGTGTTCAAAGATCCGCAAGAAGTAGGCTGACCAAACATGTTGTTTTAAATGGGACAGAAAAGAATGGTACTGTCCTGTTTCAAGCAGTATGTAGGGTCAGCCTACTCAACTGACACCTTGAATTTAGCTTCCTGAGACTAGGCTGACCACACGTACTATTTCAAAGGGGACAGTAGTGATGTTTTCTGTCCTGTTTAAAATGACACATCTGGTCAGCCTAGCAAGGAGATGGGTGTCACTACTGTGTGTGGGGGCTGGGGGAGTGGCTAGAGAGAGCAATAGGGTTGAGGAGCAGAGAGTTCACAGGTAGGTGGTGGGGAGTCACAGGGAGCCACTTGGGGGCCTTGGAGCAGAGGAGTGACGTAAGGTGGTGTAGATTTCAGTAAGATCTCCATGGCTGCTGTGTGGACAACACACTCAAAGGGGAAGGAGTTGAAGCAGAGACACTAGCAGGTAGGAGGCAACTGCAGTCATCCAAGTGAGAAAGGATGGTGGCTTAGGCTGGAGCAGTGATGTGGAGAAAGGGAGGAGTGGTCAGATTCTGGCTATGATTTGAAGAAAGCCTGCAGGGTAGAGCGAATAAGGTCTGCTGAAGATTAATGGTTGGATAAGGGAGAAGAAGAATCCAGGATGATGCCGAAATTTCTGGCTTGTAGGAAGCAGTGTTACTGAGATGGAGAAGCCTCTAAGTGGAGAAGTTTTGGGAGAGTGGCAGGCTCTCAGCTCTAGACGTATCAGTTATGAGATGCCAGTTATATGTGCCAGAGGCAGTTAGTGTATATGAGCCAGAAGTTTAGAGGTGGTATCTGGGCTGCAGACCTCAGTTTGGGACTCATCAGCATAAAGATGGGGCCTCAATTCATGAGGCAGGAGAACACAGAAGAATGGTGGGCATCTGGAAAAGGGAACCAGAACAGGAATTGAGCAAGGCGCATTCTCGTGATACTTATCAGATAAAAGCAACACAACTTGGTGAGCATTCAGATGCCAGAGCAAAGTGGGGGGTGGGCTCGAAGGTAAACCATGGCTTTTGGGCCTGGGGGGCCTGGGTAACTGGCTGTGTTCTTCTCTAATTTAGGAAACATGGGGCTGATGCTGGTTCAGACAGATTGAGTTGGCAGGGTCTCTAGGACTGACTAGTGGAGATGTCTCCTAGGATCAGGGGCACTCAGATTCAGATGGAGAATCCGGGTTGGAGAAACAAAGCTGGGAACCCCAGCCTGCATGTACTCGATACCAGGCTGGTGGAGGGAAACTGCACAGTCTGAAGAGAAGAGGTGGGGAAAGCAATCATGGCCTCGCTTCTCTGTTCTGTCATCAACACAAGCTCTGATTCACACTCTTAGGCATGACCCTCAGAATGGAAGCTGGCTCTCCAGGCCTGGTTGAGCCTTGTCCTGTGGACTGTGGGGCCCTCCCCTCTTGTCTGAGAATTGTACTTCTCTTAATGATGTCAGAGCTGTGGCCCTGCAAGAGGATGTGGCTTGCTCAAGGTCACGGAACTAGCTGATGACAGAAACAGGGCTCAGAGCCGGGCCTCCTGTCTACCTGCCCACTATACCACACTGTTTGTAACTGTATTGGCCAGGGTGCTTCTGGTTGCAGGTGACAAAAAGCACAAAGCCTTCTAGCTTAAGCCAAAGAGGAACTGTCTTGGCACACATCACTGCTGCAGATGGGGCAAAGATGTCCCTGGGCACATTGGGAGGCAGAGTTGCAAACAGTGTTGTCAGCATCCCCCCCCCCCCATCTCTTATTTTTTTCTTGTCTTACTCTTTATCTCTGGGCTTCTCAAGGTGGTGGGGGTAGCGAGCGGCCTCCAATGGGGCTGGGGTGGATCCACACAGCCCAGAGTCTAAAGAAAAGCTTGGAATTGGCCTGGCCTGTGTCTCTCCCCTGCAAGTGGGGACAGGAGGAGCAAGAGGTCAGCTCTCCTCCTTCCCTGTCCTCCACAGAAGTTTATGAAGTGGGGAGGAGCCATTCCCCATAGGAGAGAGAAATGCCCTCAGAAAAAGGGGGAAAGGATGCCAGGCAGGTGTAGCAACAGGTCACCCATGGCGGGTGAACAGGTGAGTTCTTACTGTTAGATTTGCAATCAGGGCTCAGTGCTGGCAGAGAAGAAGGCCACATGACAAGGGAAGTATGCTATAACCAGGTGATAAAGGTGATTTGGCCTTTAAAGAGAAGACTAAAATTCCTCCCTTTTCCCTCCTTCTTCCTCTTAGTTAGCAATTGTGGTCAATGAACTCTTGACATATCATAGGAATGTCTGCCCATTGAGCGAATGTTTTGACTTACATTTTCATCCCCATAGATAACCACTGGGCTGTCTTGATCAGAGACTGCAAGTTAGATCACTAGTAGAGAACATCAGTTATCTTTATTTTACTATCTAGGTTATTTTGCATACTGCCTAGGGAATCCAGATTTTTCTATCCTTCCAATATGTGAGTATGGATTTAATTACTGATGAGATTTTTAAAGATTTGGAACATTCTTTACAGTGAAAGTTACCTGCAGGGTAAACTTTTCTTATATATCTTTTTTATTGTTAATTGGGGTGACTTTGGTTGGTAACAATTGCATAGTTTCCAGGTGTACTACTCTACATTACATCATCGTTGTAAACTTTTCATAGCATCTTGTGCCCTTTTGCTTGAGTTCTTCAGTGCTTTGACCAGTTGAGAGAGAACCCTGGCCTCTAGGGGCAGTTTTTAATTCTCTCTCTGTCTTGTTTATTTATGTGGTCCTTTAAGTTAGGTGAGCACAGTCGAACTGCTTACCAGTCATGTGACTTTGGTGAAACTCCGGAGCCTTAGTTTAGTCATCTGTAAGATGGGTCATTGTGAAGCTGGAGTTCGGTTGTGTGTGCAAATGTGTTGAACACTTTAGAGCACTATGTAAGTGCTAGGGGCCATTCTCTTTGCAATGTTGTTCTCATAGAAGACAGTGGCTGGCATCTGTGGTGCCATGGCCTCTGTTTTGCCCTCCAGCTCAGTGAGTTGGTCACTGCTGGTTATGCCATGTTCTGGAAGGGCAGCCCTAGTGGAGTTCGAGGCGGGCTTCCTGAATGGGGCTCTGCACCTCAGTTTTCTCCTCTCAGAAACAAGTTGGCTCATCCCTGTTCTGTCTTATCATACCATGGTGTGAGGCTCTAATATATAACGCACTGAAGGAGTCTCTTGTAAGTTGTCAGAGCACTTACAGAAGTGTACAGTGGCATTATTATTAGGCACAGGACATCATTTTTCTGATCTGTTCTTTTTAAAATCACATAACCAACTTTACTACATTAAGGGTCACTTTGATTCACTTGAAATTACATTATTTTCTGGATTTATAACTACCAACGTGACATTGATGGAATGTTTTTAAAAATTATTTATTATTTTTCAATAACAGTTGACATTCAGTATTATTTTATAATAGTTTCAGGGGTATAGCATAGTGGTTAGAATTTATATAATTTCTGCAGTGATTTGAAAAGCATATGCTGTAAGATAAATATTTCACTTTAGAATTAATTTTCTATGTACATTACACTAAGAATATTCAATCTATATAATTGTAATAAGAGAGTAAAATTCAATTAAATGATAGAGAATAATGTGCTTAGAATCTTAAACTAAAAAAATAAATAAATCTTGATTCATTTAAAATCAACCTAGAAGCTACGGTAATCTTATTTCCTAGTCGTCCGCATTTCAGTTCTTATAGTAAATGTAAAGGTAACCAAATAGTCTAATAAAAATTGTTTTCTAAGAAAAAGAAAGAAAGCTATTATACATGTATCCCCAATCAGTGCTCATTTTTCTCACTGAGAGCCTATATCTTAAAATATTTTAATCCCACTATGTGTTTTTTTTTTAGTCCTACAGGATCACATGTTGAATGGTGTAAACAGCTTATAGCTGCTACAATTTCTAGTCAGATTTCAGGTTCAGTGGCATCAGAAAATGTATCCCGAGATTACAAGGTAAGCAGCATTGAGTCCTTAATTCATTTTCAATATGCTAAGTAGCCGTGAAGCTCTGCAATTTTAATTTGAGTGAGACTTTGTAATTTTGTAATTGAGAGGAAAAGCTGTCTTTACGATCATTCTTTTAAAAATCCGGTCCCATTTTATGATTTATTGTGTATTTTATTATATATTGTATTTTTATATTTTATAATAGTAAATACCTATATTTTCTTTGTTAATGTTCCGAATTTCAGAAGACATCTGATGTGCAATATTTCCCTAACATCACAATTTGTTTCTCTATTTAGGTACTACCTGTGAGTATTCAGCATTAGCATGTGATACTAGAATGTAAAAAAACTTTCAAAATCTCAAGAATATTGTGTAGGTAGCCTAAGCTTTTAGGCCTTACTGAATTAAGAAATCTTTTTTAATTTTTTAAAGATTTATTTTATTGTTTGAGAGAAGGTGAGAGAGAGAGAGAAGGGGGGAGGGCCCAGAGCTGTCTCCGTAGTTGTACATCATTAGTTGTGACGTGGTTTCATTCCACACAGGTGGATGTGGGGCTGCACAGGGTGGGAACCAAGCTGGGGGCCTCCTGCATGGGAGGTGAGAATCTTCGCTGCCATCCTGGTGGTTACCAGTTGAACTGCAGTTCAGCATATGGATTTTCACGGGCCAGGGCTGGGATTTGATCCCCGGAACTCATGGTTGCAAGGCAAGCGCTCAACATATAGAGCTATCCCAGCATCCCTTCTTTTTGTTTATTGTAAAAGTTGGATTTCCTGCTTATTCTAAAGTTAAGAGTGATGAGCTCCTTGTCACAGAGGGAGGCTGGGGTTCTTTTACTCACCACTGCTTCCCCAGCATGATCCTGGAACTTTGCAAGTGCTCAATAATAAGTATTTGCCAAATCAATTAACAAATAAAAAACTTCGGTGTTCCACCTTTGTTAAAGCTAGACTAACATTGTTTTATGTCAATAAACTATAACAGGTACATTAAATGAAACCATGTTGACATTTCAGTAGTAGTGTTTGCTTGAATGGAGGTTTCAGTTTATTATAGCCACTTTTGCCTGCTAGTAAAGGATCACTGATTTTCCCAAGTATGCACAAAATACATTTAGGTTCCAGAACTACCGTCAGCCAACAGTCTCTCAGAATCGTGGTCCTTGCCAGGCATCGGATCTTAAAAACAATTCAAGAACTACAGCACAGATCCTAGTTCACTCCTAACAGCTGCTCCTTGTTTAAGGGCCCTGGCCTCACTTCCTTTTTAGCTCAGAACGTAAACAAGTGCAGCGAATGACTCGAGAGGCCCTGAAATTGAGATTTGGCTGTCTTGCTGCACTTGGCTTCATCTAAGCTGTCGGATGCTGTTAATTACGCCTACCAGAGGAAAGCGTGTGGCTGTGGATTAGTAGAAACGGGATGATCTGCCCAGCCTCGGGACTGACAGCATCTTCCTTCCTAGCTGTCTCTGCTCTCTAGGTTTTTGTGTTTGCCCATGGAGCAGCAGCTGGGGCTCTGGTCCTCAAAATGCAGCTGGACAAATATACCATTTCCAGGTGGGAGAAAAATCTGCTGCGTCACCGATGCCCGAGAGGCTGGTCACTGAGCAGCTGCAGACCCCACCGGTCCCAGTGGCCCTATTGCCCCCACCTTAGCTGAGAAACTGCTCCACCGAGTGGTGAGGCTCAAGGACCCTTATTAGCATAGAATAGCTCTCAGACCTTGGAGTGACTTTCTTTATGGACGATTATGAGTTAACTGTAATGTTTTTATTTGGTTGACTATTTAGTGCTGTGTGGGTTCTGTAAGAGATTGAATGTTGACTATGTTCATAGCTTTCTAAGCTGTATATTAAAAGATCAGACTGAGTCTGTACTTCATTGTGGAACAACAACTGTTTTGGTTTTTTTTTCCATTTTAGTCTACTTACAAATTTTATGTAACAGGATTAACTCATATTGCAATGGAACAGATGGTATTCAGAAAAAAAATAAGGCTTTTCTATATTTTGTACATTGAATTTTAACTGCTTACATCAGATTGTAGCTAAAGCCTTTCCTGAATTATTATAAGGGAGTATGTTTTATATTGTCTTTGTTATATTTGCCCTGTAGCCAAGTCTTCAAAGTTACATTATGTTTTCTTCAAGGAGGGAGCTTTTTTTTTTTTTAATGATAAGTTTTTATTTATTCTAAACCACAAAGATAATATTATATGCTACTTATAAAGTAGCTCTTAAAATCAGAGTAAACAAGATAGGTCTCTGTAACACCTCTGGCCTGGGAGCCATTGAATGGGGTTTTTTGTAAAGGTCCAGATATAATTCCTTGAGGATTTAATTTAAAGTCATTAGTTGATAATATTTGAAATTATCTGTTGTGTGAATATCTTACTTGAAATACACACCCAATTTGAGCGTTATTCTAGGTTAAACGCAGAGTCAGTGATTAAATGGCGGCAGCAGATGTTTATAAGGAGCAGAGAGCACTTGCATCTTTTGTTTTCAATTACAATTGCTTGCATATTGATTTGAAATGCTGATTGTCTTAAGAGTTGTAGGAAGGTGCTAAGAGTGGTTCCGCATCATCATCATCAAACTTCCAGCACATACAGGGCTGTTTGGTTTTGTAATACTTTTTTAAGAAAAGATTTATTGTTTTGACAGAGAGAGACAAAGAGAGACAGACAGAAGGGGGAGGCTCCCAGAGCAGTCTCCATAGTTGCAATTCATCAGTTTTTGACTTAGTTTCATTCCACACAGGTGGGTGTAAGCCTTGCAGGGAGGGAACCCGGCCGGGGGCCTCCCTCATGCAAAGCACGCCCGGGTGGGAGCCAAACTGGGGGCCTCCCACATAGGATGCACACCCCAGTTCAGCATATGGGTCCGCACAGGCCGGGGCTGGGACTCAATCTTCAGACCCCAGGCTGCAAGGCGAGCACTCAACCCCTTGCGCCATCCTGGCATCTCCTTTGTAATACTTTTTGACATGCCATCCAATTAATTCTTAAAATAAACTTTTAATGTAATCATTTAACAGCTGAGGCAACATCACGGGACTTGCTTAGTTTCACACAGAGTTGGTATTTGAACCTAAGCCACCCTATTGAAAAGCAAGAGTGAGTTGTCAAATTTGTTCCATCCCACTGTCCACTGTTTTTTAAAATGTGGCACTTGGGTCTTCCCACACCAGCACTCCCTTGGGTGCCTGCAAAAATGTAGCTTCCTTGGTCTCCATCAGTCAGTGAATTAGAATCACTGAGGGTGGGGAACCTAGTGCCTCATATCTTTATTATGTACAATAAAATCTGAAAAGCTGAGCTTCTAAGGTTTATATTTGAAATCAGTGGTGGGACGATACATTTCTGGTACCTGCCCACAAGTCTGAATAATTAGCAACTTGTGTTAGATTTTGGAGAACAATTGTTTTATTATTTATTCATATCATACATTGACAGCTCAGGATTGGATCACCCAAAGTGTGGTAAGAATATCACTGGCATCACAGGAGATGAGTTTAGATCATATGTTCATAGACATATTTGAACAGTTCTGTAATTATTTTAATGTATATTAGAAAAAACTTGCACATCAAACTGGTGATTTAATAGATGTTATTGCTTAGAGCTAGGCAAAGTATTAAAAGGGAGTGAATTTAAAGTCATTATAAAGATAAATACTAATATTAATACAGGCGATATGCAGATGCAGCAAACCAAACTTGTAGAGGTGGTATATGAAATGACAGAAGTTTGGGAAACATAGTCCCAGCTGAAACAGTAGATAGTTATTATGTTGATTTGTGGATGAACTAAATTATTAAATGTATGTTTTAATACCAAGTCATCCTGAAGATTTACCTGATAGTTAAGACTACGAGAAGAAATATAATAAAATGGGGTTTTTTTATTTGTACCCTCTCACTACCAGCTCAGTTTTACTGCGCTAACAGTATAGTTCTCTGTCTTGAATGTGTCAATAAATTTAAGAACAAGATGGGAATGAAATGTTCCATAGATTAGATGAAATAATAGTTACAAGTTGTAATGAAAAGTTTTTAGGAACTGTTAGTAGAAATGATACAGTTGATCAGTTTTGATTGTTGGGAATGTAGAACTAGGCCAGGAAGAAGGAGCATTGTGGAGTAATACAGACAGCACTGGTTAGTTTTGTGACCCTATATAACCTCTGTGTGTTACCTTATCTATAAGGATAAGAGAGTTAGATTAGATTGTAAATGTCTAAATTCCTTACTTTCTAAAACATTTTTTAATTCTGTTGTGTCCAAAAAGATTTGAACACTAATTTTAATGTGATCCTCCTCCTCCTTCTGACTCCATCATCATTATCATCATCACATCTGTGTACCTCTTTTCCTGTCTCTCCTCCCCTCACCCAGGCACACACCATATCTAGATCTCTTCTTTAAACATTCTGAAGAAAAAGGAGAACATGGAGAGGGTCTTGTACTCAGTTTAATCACGTAACAGATTAGTGCAGCGATTAAATTCTAGACCCTCAACAGAAATTTCCCAAAAGGCTTTGGAGGGGGAAGTGGGATGCAGTGTGTGGGATAGGCTTCATTATGCTTCAGTTGGGCCTTAGTATTTTTACTAAATTGTATACTAGTCTATGGAAAGCGAAGCTTGAGCATCTTTCAGACCCCAGGGCTGTCATCTGTTGTTGGTAGCTTGGCCTCGTGGTCTGTTTCTTAAGTCAGAGTTTGCAAACACAGATGTCTACATGGGATGATAGTCAACAAACTAGACAGACATGGGAGCATGCTGTGGAGACCTGGAGAGTACAACTTGTCCCCCTAACAACAGTTAAATTAGAAAAAAAAAACAACCTGCTACTCCCTATTTAAGCAATAGGCCTCCAATTTATATATAACCACTGAAATAGAAATGTGCTATCCTATCTCCCAGGGTTATATGTGGGGAAGAATTATTGCTTTGAAACATCAAGATTTGAGTGTGCTTCTGGAAAGGTAGAACAGATGTACTTTTTCTTATTCTTCATGGTAAGTACAGCTAGAAACCCTGGACATTAGCTATCAAATAAACATAAGAATTCCCTGACAGGCAGAGAGAAGAAGGCAGATTGATCAGGGACCTCAACATCCCAGAAATGATAGGATGGTGAAGGCCTTAGGTTTTGTTTTTGCCACATAGGTCCCAGACCTCTTGCTGAAGAAGCCAGTGACTCAGAAATGCCAGCAGGCACAGACAACAAAAGCCTACTCTCTCTAGCCAAAGACCAAGAAAGAGGCAGCCTGGCAAAAAGAAAACTCTTAGACGCTGACACTGTACTCCAGCCAAACACTACAGAAAAAGTTGTGGCCCCCACACCCACCTTCCTGCAGGGCCAAGTGGGAGCCTCGATTCCGCCCCAGCCAGGCTGTAATGAGGCAGTGCCTCCTCCCTCCCCCACCGCCGCCCTTTTCCTGCTGGAGCGAAGTCAGAGAAAGCCAGCTACGACAGAAGGTTTAAAGAAGATCTCATAACAGACTACTCCAAATGTCCAAATTTCCATGAAAAAAATTACTCATCATACCCAGAATCAAAAACATCTTACCCTGAGTGAAGAAAGAAATTCAATCGATGCCAAAACTGGAAAAAAACAGATATGGTCAGAATTATGTGCAAAAGCTTTTAAAGAAGCCATCCTAAAATTGTTTCAGCAAGTAATTACAAATATTCTTGAAACAATGAAAAGAGAAAGTGAGAGACAAAAAATAGAAAAATTTTCACAAAGAAATATGAGATAAAGGAGAACCAAGTGGAAATTTTAAAACTGAAAAATAGAATCACTGGAATTTAAAAAACTTAGTGAATGGGTTCAACAACAGAATAGAGAAACAAAAAAGGGAATTACACTCGGTGAAAAACACCACTCCCAAAAGGTTACATACTGTGTTCCCATTTATATAACAGTCTTTAAATGACAAAATTATAGAAATGGAGAACCGATTAGTGGTAACAGGGACTAAGGGGGAGGAGCAGGGAGAAAGTGGATGTGGCTATAAAAGGAAAACATTGGGGTCCTTGTGGTGATGAAATTGTTCTGCATCCTGACTGTGTTAGTGTCAGTATCCTGGTTCTGATATAGTACTATAGCTTTGTAATACACTGCCCTTGGGGAAATTAGATGACACGGTACATGTATTGCATGTAAAATAAATTTTGATTAATATTATAACAACTCATGATATACCAGAAGCATGAAACATATAGTTATACTATGATTTGTAAAAACGAACACAAGAGGGGTATAGCATCATTACTGAGCACCAATCCACTTCCATAAATGTGATGTGATCACCTGTTATGTATAAGGGGTGGGGCTGGGCTGCATGAAATTCATACCAGAGCAGGGAAACACCAGAAAATACAGTAAAAATTGAACTGTGCCAAGAGTTGAATAGGCAAGTAAACAAGGTGTGGTGGGAAGAGGGTGGTGGCAGGACATGGCATTTCTTTATCAGCCTCTTGAAGGAAACAGGTTTAGGTGGGGCTGTGTCCAGGTTAAGAGCATATGGACTCTTAAAACCAGCCAGCTCCGGTTTGAATACCTACTCTGCTGTGCTGGCTTTGTAACCTTAAGTACATTACCTCGCCTCTTACTGCCTCCCTTTCTTCATTTGTCATATGGGATGGTACTAAAATCTTTTTCCCTGGTGGCTGGGAGGGTTGAGATAACATGTAAAGCATTTAGCACAGTGCCTGGTATAGAGTGGACCTTGTTAGTATTTGTATTACTGATACTGGCTGGGTTTGAAAACTCTCTGAAACATTTTCACACTGTTGGGGATTTAGGGGTGCCAACTACTACCTTCTGCAGAGTTCAGATAGGAGCCCCACAGATTTAGACCACAATAATTCATCAAAGCAGGCTTGGAGGGCCTGGCTCAGGTGTGAGGCCATAGTGGACCCAGAAATAAACACATTCCCCCCAAGACAGCCCTGGACAACTGTGGCCTCTCTCTTGGGGCAGAGCCCACACAGGCAACCTCCCCATGGGTGGGGACACCAGGCTGTACCCTCTGGGCAGGCTGGCACACCGATTCCAGAGAGCCCAGACAGGCAAAGGGAAGCACCCTGGCTCCCCTACCAAATCCACCCAGAGTAAGTGCTCAGGCCGAGCCCTCAGCTTTCTGATGGGGAGTGCCCCCAAAGGATGACTTGAATGGAACCTGAAGTCAGAGGAATGCTGTTCACACCACACTCCAAGAATACTTCTGACACCCCATGTGTGGTTTTATTTTCCCCACACTTACTAATTAATTGCCCAACACCAGCTGGGTGTCCTACAGTTCAATTTCGACACAAATTAGAGGTAGTACATATCTCACAGTTTAAGACTCAGTCGATGAGACTGTCCCTCATTTTGGAAGCCAATTGCAAGTAGTGGGTGTCCAGGTTCCCCTCAACTTCTGCCAGGGTTGGCTACAGATTGGAGGTTCCCATGAATTCTATCATTTGCTATAACAACTCACAGAACTCAGGGAAACACTTAACATGTACCATTTTATTAAAGGATATGATAAAGGACACAGATGAGGAGATACATAGGGCAAAGTGTGGGAGAGTCCAGCATATAGGAGCTTCTGTCCCCATGGATTTGGGGTACACAACTCTCCCAGCATGTAGTTGTATTCAATCCAGAAGCTCTCTGAACCCCATACCTTGGGGGATTTTTATGGAAGCTTCATTACATAAGCATGGTCCATAAACTCGTTTTCCAGCCCCTCTCCCCTCTTCTGAGGATGAGGCAGGGTGGCACTGAAAGTTCCAAGAGTCTAATCATGACTTGGTCTTTTTTGGTAACAAGCCCCCATCCAAGAGTCCACCTAGAGTTACCTCATTAGAACAAAGACACTCCTATCATCCAGGAAATTCCAAGGGTTTTAGGAGCTATTTGTCAAATAGAACAAAAGATGATGGTCTTTGCATCATTATTTACAAGGGTGTTGGAAGCTCTGTATCAGGAATGGGGGTCATTTCATAGTGCTTTTTCTTGAGTTAGGGAAAGCCATTTAGAAGTAGGTAAATTTTTAGTTATGTATCAGGCAGACTGAGATCATTATTATCTTTTTCGCACCTTCTGTAAGTTCTTGGCATGTGTAAGAGTTGAGAGAGGGGATGTGAGGCAGGTCAAGAGAGTTGTGATGCAAGTTGGGGAGGCTGAGACCCATCAACTGATGCTAACAGCTCCTGCTTCCTGAGTACTTATCTGCCCAAGTACAGTTATGTTACCCGATTTAACTCCGGACAACCTGAAAAGGAGGTGTGGCCAGCATCACCAATTTAGAGAAGAGGAGACTAAGACTCCGCAGGCTTGTGTGGCTTCTTGAGGATTTGGAGGGCAGTAAGTGGTAGAGGCAGGATTTGACTCCAGAGCTCATTCTTTTTTCTTTTTTAAGATTTAGTTTATTGTTTTGACAGAGAGAGAGAGAGAGACAGGGAGAAGGAGGAGGGCCCAGAGCAGTCCCCACAGCTGCACATCATTAGTTTCAACATAGTTTCATTCCACACAGGAGGATGCATGGCCACACAGGGTGGGAACCAAATTGGGGGCCTCCCACATGGAAAGCACACCCCAGTTTAGCATATGGGCCTGCTCATGCTGGGAGTGGGACTCAATCCCTGGACCCCAAGGCTGAAAGGCAAAGGCTCAACCCACTGAGCCATCCCGGAATCTCCTGGAGCTCATTCTTTTAACCACTATGCTGATTTGCCTCCCAAAGCTTTGGTTGGGAAGATGTTTTCTGAAGTCTTCCCATGATGAAGCTCAGAAATGACTTCTATAGTTTTAGAACTGGTCAGGACCTTGGAGTCATTTGCTAGACTCCTCTCCTTTTTTATGTGTAGACTAAGGTCAAGTACAGATATAAGGAGGCCCTGAATTGG
>PVKE010023537.1:0-24553 GCA_004027555.1 Craseonycteris thonglongyai | reverse complement strand
GGCTCCGGCCCAGGCGGACCCACATGCTGAACTGGGGAGTTCCCACAGTTCAGTTCTCTAGCTGTCTCTGTTTCTGTATCTCTCTCTCTTTCTGTCAAAAATAAAATAAAATAAAAATAAATATGCGCTGAAGATAAAATAATTACTCTCTATATAAAAAAAAAGATCTTTTTAAAAAAAATGGTATTTACTGACTCAAATGACTGCAAAGGGTGGGGTGGATCTTATCTCATACACTGCTGGACCTAGGGGCTTGAACAAGGCAATCTGAATGTTTTTCATCTCTTCCCTTTGGTACTCGGTTGACTCCATTCTTTTCTGTTATAAAATAGTTTTGAATCTTTTTATTTCATCCTGATTGACAACCCTACAAGAGAAAAAAAATCTTTCTCTCACTTTTGTACATATAGCTCAAGAATTCTAATTTGCCAGGCTTCCATCCTGTACCCAGCCTTTGAGTCAATTAATAGGACTAGAGTAAGAGAATTATAGTGACTGACTAGGCCTGTAACACTTTTACTCTATGATAAGTGGAAGGGCACATAGGATTAACAGCCCTGTCAGATTGCTGTGGAATATGTTCTGGGGGAGGGGAGATTCTCCAAAGAAGAGGGGATAGAGGAAAGCATGCTGGAGACTCAAATCTACACAATTCACTGCACACAGTGTACTAAAGATCTGCAGATTTCTACTGACACCTCATGGTACTCTAGCTGTGTAACCTAACCCTAGATATTTTACTTTTTTATTTTCTACATCTGTAATAGCAGTAAATGAAATTATAAACCCCAGATGCTTTGTACCTTGGACATAGAATTGCTCTATAGATGGTAGCCATTAGTAATAACATTAATCCCCATCTCAAAGACATGGGAACAAAAACTCAGAAAGGTTGTGATTTGCCCTTGGCCACATCCATTGAATACCCTGATGACGAGATCATAACAACAACTACAAGAGCCTGGAGCCCTGCAGACTTGCTTAGCACTCTGGGAATTATACAAATGATTTATCAGTGATGACATCTGGTCCTGAGGGAGAAAAGACTCACTTTTAGCAATGCTTAAGGCCAATGGTATACTAATCATGTCTTGCATTGCATGGTGCTTTTATTTTTCAAAGTGTTTCCCATCAATTACATCATTTTACTTTTAAATATCCCTATGAGTCAGAAAAGACATTATCACCATTAGTTGTTGTTCTTATTGATTTTTTTAAATGTCTGTTTGTTATAGAGCAAATACAGCCATTCCCATTTTAAACTATTCCTATTTTTTTTTTCATGAATCCTGATGCTTAGTTTGCTCTGACTTGAACTGTTGCCACCGAATTGAAAATGGCAAAGTTCCTTGACAAATGCTTCATGAGATGGCTTAGGAAGAGATTCACTAAGGAGCGGGAGAGCTGTAAAATGCATTTTTATGTACAAGTGATTTACAAAATCTGTGTTTCCCAATCCTCAACTTCTGCAAAAGCTCAAGTCAGGAGGCCCAAGGAATTCGTGAACTAGCTAACACCACAAGTTAGCAGCTGTTCACATGGGTCCCAGGCAGTTGCCAAATGAATGCATTTCTCTGTGTAAATAGAACCAATGGAAAGTCTGGGCCTCACGAAATCTTGAAATCTGCCAAATTACTCTAGCTGCATAAAAATGAGTTCTTACTGTCTTTACACATTATATATAATATAAAGTCTGATGCCAAAAGGGAAGTTCTCATCTAGGTAAAGATAGGGACCCCAGATTCTACCACTCAATTCTGCCACTGACTGGCTTGTCTGATGTTAGGCAAGTGACTCAGATCCATTTAGTTCTGGAGAGTAGAAATACTATGAACTTCTGAAGAGGGTAGACCTGGGTGTGAATTCATTTCTCCTATATGCTGAGTGCATGACCAGTTATATAATTTTCCGAGTCAATGACAAGTGAAATAATTTTATCATTTGAACTGCTTACGTATATTTGAAGATTAAATAACAGCAATATATACAAAGACCTAATGCAGTGCCTGGCACACAGCAGGGATTGATAACTATTAGTTTCTCTTTCCCTAAGAAAACAAAAAATTAAGTCTATATGTATTTTGATACATATAGATACATACATAGGTACAGAGATGATAGTATAGATATAATTATAATATATGTATATGCAATTATGGCGATAAAATTAAAATGTTTAGTTATTTAAAATGATTATAAATGCACACAACATGATGCACAGTAAACATTTTATACTTTGCATAATTTTGAATCCCTGAATACATATTTCCTCTTCAAAAAGAGTGCCATTGTATAAAAACCAGGGGTAGAATCACTCTATTCTTTCATATTGTCCTTAATTAAGGACCTCCTATGTGGCAAGCACTGCTAACTGCTAGCAAAACAGATGTGTTCTCCACACTATCCCACGTGGAAATTCAGGTATTTAAAACAAAGGGTTACTCCTTGGGGAAGTACCTAGAGTATCTGGGGAGCACATCGAAGGACCTTTAACCTTATCTTCAACAGAATTTAGCTCGATGAAAAAAGAAGAGGTTTTTAGATGGAGAAAAGGTCATGCATGCATTAGCTTTGAGGAAGACTCTGAAAGACATCTCTTAAGGCAAAACATGTAGGAGTTGATTCGCCAGAGATAAGATTCTTATCCAATAACCTAAGACAAGCAGTCACCATATGATTAAGGTCATTCTTTTCAGGAAATCTCTTTTTCCTAAAACAATCAGTGTACACATCTACAAAAACAGAATAGAGAAAGGCTTGGCTTCTCAACTTGTTTTAGTAGCCAAAAATTCTTGAATGGGTCTCTCAAGGTAACCAGTTACATAGCCTATCCAATGCCTTATGGGAAATCTGATTTTACGGTCTAGCTAAATCACTCTCCACTCATGTCTTTGTGCAAATTACTTAACACCTAGGCCTCAGTTTCTTCACTGTTAAAAGTTGGAAGTCATAAACCACTTCACTCTTCATTTCAACCATCCATCTGAGACCAATAGTTTAATGAAAGGAGAGTTTGGTGTTACCTTCTGCCCTATGATTTATGCATTTATCATCAAGCCTGATTTTATAATCAACTGATTACCACTTATAAAATAAAGAACAAAGAAAGAAAGAAAGAGAGAAAGAAAGAAAGAAAGAAAGAAAGAAAGAGAAAGGAGAGAGAAGAGAAGACAAGAGAAGAGAAGAGAAGACAAGAGAAGAGAAGAGAAGAGAAGAGAAAACCTCCCTCCCTGCATAATAAGATTCTTGTGGGAATGGTAAGGGAATTGGAACTCACTTATAAAAATCAAGTAGCAAAACAATTTAGCTGTTGGTTCACTCCAGTCTGGGCTGTGCTTTGCATGAGAAATGAGCTCATCTCTGATTGTAGCAGATTCTGCTTGTTTGGGTAGTGCTTCTAATCAAGGCATATATATTTTCCCTCAATCACAGGAAAACAAATTGTCAGTGGCATATTGCTTTGATATTTCAACCATTTGCTGAATTTTCAGCCCTCCAAGATGTCTCAAAAAGAAGCATAAAGCATGAGTAGGCCAAACTAAAGAACCCAGTATTTATGAGCCTATTCAAACCTTGTAAAGATTTGATCAGCAAATATGCCAATTGGTACATCATAATGTTTTACAACTGCAGTTGTCTTGGTCTATAAAACTGATTATAATTCTGAAGGGATTTCTGCTTCCTTTACAGACATTTCTGTTTTACTGCCACCTAGTGATGTGTGTTAGAACTGACAGTTTTGCTGCTGGACTTCAAGGAGATAGGAGAAAGATTTTTTAAGTTTAAGACTCAAACATGATTTTTGATAGGCATCTTTCTCCTTTGCCTCATTCATCTCACTTTCCACATCCAAACAATCTCCTCTATACATACACACATATAACTTTACAGTCAGAATCTATATGACTCTACTATGGATGATGGCCGATGAGATAGAAAAGGTCCCAAATCCTTTTTTGCCAAAGAGCTCTGATATTTAATATCTACCAGAACATTAACAAAGCTGATATTTTTACCACATTTGACTCATTTTTCCAAAATCTATGCCAGTTGGAATGCAATACAGATAAGCTTCTAGTCTTCTGATAATAGAGACCAAGAAGTTGGTGGTGTTAAGGAGCCAGGACTGGTTCCTCAGGAGAAAACTAGGCTGACCTTGCCAACTCATTGCCCTGGACAAGCATACTGGGGTGTCAAGTTGAGTTCCTTTCTAGGTGATTCCTAGGGCACTTAACAAAGCAAGGAAGAGAAAATCCAGTCACCATGTACTGAGTATATGGGGAAGAAAGATTCCATTTTACAGAGGCTTTATGGGTTCCCACAGAAATATTGGTTCTAAGGCTGCACAGTAATATTGAATCCCATTAGATAAATGATTTTCAACCTCAGGTAGTATCATCCCCACAATGAGTATCTGAAATGGAGGTAGGAGTGGGTATATATTTGTACTGCCACAATGAATAGACTGCACTACTGGAATCCAGTGCTCAGCGTTGCTAAGTGTCCTTCAATCATCTGGACAGTCCTGGTACAATGAAAAATGTTCCATTCAGAATACAAAAAATGTTCCATTCAAAATGCCAGTAGTGTCCCCACAAGGAAGCACAGCATCCACTGAGGATCGGGATAATTCTTCATTCCTTCTTTTATTCTTTGTGAATTTTCCAAGCTTCTTCATATCAGAACTTGGATAAGAATCTATGGATCTGACATTAAAGATACACCCTCCCATAAACGTCAGAGGATCCCAATGGGAATTTCATACATTCTCGCCAACATACCAACACTGTTCTTGTGTTGATATCCTTTTCTTCCCTTGATGATATGGTAACTGGCCAGGAAGGCTTTTGAGGTAAAACAGTTTTGCCACAGTCACAGGTAAGGGTGCCCTCCAGGAGGACGTTGATTGCCTGCCAAGGATGCTATGGTTCAGAGCACTCAAAACATCACACACTCAAGAGACTCCAGCAGAGCTTCTTTCTGATTCTCATGGTGTTCATATCAAGTGACAGGAAACACCCTCTCTTTTCTCTTTTGGGTTACACTCTGTCACCTACTCACCAAACAAGTATTGCTTGTGTCTCTGTGTCTCAGAATCTCCCAAAATTATCCCCTTTATCATCCACTTCTAGTTATGTACGGACTCGAATAATGGGTGGGATACCTAAATTTCAGACAAACACTATAATGCTCATTTTATTTTAGGCTTAATCCTAGACACCCACATGAAACCACTTTATTATTTTCCTTCAACAACTCTCTACCCCTGAAAATAGCTCATGCAAGCAAACCTACTACCTCAGGTCTTACCAGTTTAGTTCATCAAATACATCTAAATCTCAGTTTAACTCAATCAGTAACAACCACTCCCACTACATATGAATTGAATCAGTGTCCTTACATATGTTGATGATAGATTAGATAGATAGATAGATAGATAGATGATAGATAGAGATATTAATTGATATTAGATATGATATGATATAATATCACACACATCAGGCTCTCAATTAATTTTAGCTATTATTATGAATACAGTTTCTACAACTCTTTTGTTATCAATGTCATTTCAAAAATTAAGAAATTGAGGCTCAAAAGTCACAGAGCAATTAGTTCATACGTAAGGAATTTATCATTCTCTGATTCCAAAGATTAGTCACTTTAAATGATTAAACCACATTAGATCTACATTCTTCTCTATGTAAAAGAAAAAAGAGGCTTTGAGACCATCTATCATGTTAGTATTACACGTAGGTAACTGTGTATATACACACTATGGAGGTGTTATTCATTCCTTAAGTACAGTTTCTCTCTCATCACCTTCTGACGAGGTGTTCTTTTGGAATCTGTGATCTATAATGGCTAGACTGCAGCTTGCAGCTGAAGTCAAATGAGGCGTCAGCCGTGTTTCAGTAGTACCTACATCACACGTGATGTATGCCAATTTATGCTACTCTAGAGATAACAACAGGCAGATTGAAGAAATAAGAAATAAGTGGGTAATTTCGTTCATTATGTGCTGTGGGTAGATAAACCATAAACAACATTTTCTTTATTTAAAAGTGGTAAATGCAACAGATGGGAAATTTTCTGTTAATAGTATATTAGAAATCTTACATATCTCTATGTTGTCTGTAAATACAACCTTGTTCTAAATCACAGTGATTTTTTTTTTTTTTTTCAGGAGTGAGTGTGGTAGACATTACTAGAGTTCATTAATATCCACTCTTTCTCTGCTTCCAGGCTCACAGAGACCATGCTTCTCAGCCCTTTATTTATAAGGTAGGACCATGTTACTCATCTGGCCAATGGGCTATTAGCAGAAGCAGTGTATGTGTAATTTCTAGAGCAAAGTACCAAGTTCAAGGTGGATAATCCACCAGAACTTCCTTCTCTTGCCACAGCCATTACGGAAGCGTGTGTTGAAATGGAGGTGCCATAGGATTCAGAGACCAGATTGCTGAGACAACAAATAAAAGTAATCACCCAGGAGAACTGCCCAAATCCACAGCAGAGTTTGTGTGCATGAAAATAAACTTTTGTTTTCTTAAACTACTGAAATTTAGGCACTACCTCTTACCACAGTTTAACGTGGACTTTCCTGACTAACACTGTGAGTGAGGTCATTTCACTCATACTGTAAAATAGCATACATATCTCCTGATCCTAATCAAAAATAATATATGCATTTAATCTGATCCTCAAAGTCTTCTACAATCTGGACCATGTCTACATTCCCAATTTTGTCTTCCACCATTCTCCAAATGAAACTAGACAGCGTTCTTTGACTGAGGCTGACCAGACATGCTGTTTGAAATGGGACAGAAACCAATGATACTATCCCATTTCAAATGGTATATATGGTCAGTGTACTGACACCTTGAATTTAGTCCAGTGAGTCAAGGCTGACCATACGAACCGTTTGAAACAGGACAGTGCCATTGTTTATCGTTCCATTTAAAATGGTACATCTGGTCAGCCTACACGGTTGACCACATCTCAAAATTTCTGGCTTTTTTCTTCTTACCTCTGCTTACATGATTCCCTCTGTGTAGCACATTGTCTCTTCCCTTTTCACATATCAAACAACTACCTATTTTTAAAGGCCCAATTTATATGCTAAATCTTCTATGAAATTTTTTCTAATCCCACTACTCTGAAGTAATTTCTCTTTTCTTCAAATTATTTCTTATTAATCCTTTTTACTTTATGTCTTGTATTATGGTTTTTGATGGCATGTTTAACCTTTCCTACTGGTCTTCTTGAAAGGAGCATTCAAATCCGACTCTTTATTTTCTCCTCAGCAACTGAACCCAGTGCCTTAAAACTATGCTCAATAAGTACCTATTTAATAGATATAGATATATCACTGATACTAATATAATAAATTATTATCATAAAATCAATTTAGGACACGGGAAAGCTTTCAGGCAGTGTTCCTTTCTTCAACCACTTTCTTACTGTCTGGCCCTGCCCCCCCTACCCCACCCCCACCCCGAAGAGGAAGCATTGTCCTAACCAGACAACGCGTATGTGTGGTGGATGGGGATATTGGGCATTGAAAAGTCCTGTGTCTACACATGGTCCCTCTTCAAGGCCCTGACGTAGTCTTAGAAAATGGCATAGGCAGGAACTGAGGAGCTTATGGCACTTGAACTCGATTGCTTGTAGTATGGAGAGAGGAGCTAGATTGGAGAGTGGCAGCAGCAACATTGACATTTACTGAGAATGTAAGATGTGCCGGGACCATGCTAAGTGCTTTATGTATATTTTATTACTTACTCTTCCCAAGAAATTGGGGAGGTAGTAGAACATGATGGGTAGTGCATTAGCTCGGTAACCGGAGTGCATGTGTTAAATCCCAGCCTACCACCACTAACTAATTGTGTGATACAGGACACAACACTTAACTTTCCTCGGCCTCAGTTTCCTTAATTGAGAATAATACTTCATAGAATTACTATAATGATAAATGTGTTGGTAAATATAAAACACTTAGAAGAGGATCTATACATGGTAAGTGCACAATAAAAATTTCTTTGAAAAAATGAGTCAGATATATGTATTTAAAACTTTTTATTTTATTACTTTATTGTTTTGACAAAGAGAGACAGAGAGAGACAGATAGAAGGGGAGAGTCCAGAACAGTCTTCATATTTGTGTATCATTTGTTTTCGACATAATTTCATTCCATGCAGGTTGGCACGGGCTGCACCAGGCAGGAACCAGGCTAGGGGCCTCTAGCAAGGGAAGCACATCCCAGGGCCGGGACTTGATCCCCGGCCCCAGGGGCTGCAAGGTGAGTGCTCAACTGGTTGAGCCACCTTGGCATCTCCACATCCCCTCTTTTTTTTTTTAAATTATTCTCCTTTTACAGATTAGGATTCTAAGGCATAAATATCAAGCCTATTGCCCAAGGATATGCAGGTGGCACAGTTGAGAGCTGAATACAAGCCTTCCTGCCTCAGAGTCAATGTTCTTAATTCTTTTACCATACAGCCTCTTTGAGGCCTTCAAAATCACTAAGAATATTACAAAGAATATCCATGCTCCATCTGGCTGAGCAGAGGAATGATTAAACAAGATAACTTTTGAGATTCCTTTCAACCTTGAGATTCTGTGATTTATAGATGTTAAAACTTAAAAGCAGGTAAAGTCCCTAACCGTCCAGGACAGAGGTGATCAAAATGGTCTTTCTTTGGTTTAGAACTTTGATACTGCAGTTACTCTCGAAAACCTTTTATTATAACCACATTTTTTCCCGGAGTCTTTTATTATACTGTAGAGGTTAAAATCATATACTCCAAGGAGAAAATGCCATGCTTTAGAGTCAGACAGACATAAATTTGAATCATTGCTTAACCACTGCTGCAAGACCTCAGGCAAATTATCCAACCTCCTATCAGGTTAACCTCTACCAGTTTCCTGCACCCTATAACTTTCTGGGTTCTGTTCTTCCCATAGTTAAGGGATCCTACCAACAACTTTTTCCTATGATCTCCCTTCTCCCAGTGCAACAATTCAATGATTCAAATGTCTTCTAATCCAAACTAAGACAACCGTAAACTTTTCCTTAGTAAGTGGGACTAAGAAATTTTAGGTTTACTGGTCTCTTGAATGAAAATTATGTAAACTAATGAATTGTTATGTATGAATTCCTTTACCATGGTCTGAAGGGTCAGAAAATACCAATGTATAGCAGAGAGAAGAATGAATGAGGCTGATACACAGAGAGGAACAAAAATAAAGGCTAGAAAAGAAAATTCTCCTTCATGTCTCTAACTGCTCCAGAGGCCTGGGTTTATTTCTATACTTGAATGCCATGAAAAACATCCCTTTTGCTAGATCTGGCTTTGGTGGAGTTTACTATTTACCCCCAAGAGACCTACCTAATCCAGTACTCTGAGATCAGATCCTTCATCAGTAGAGCAAAGAAAATAATATATTTCTTATAGGATCATTATTAAAATTACATAAGATAAGATGCCCAGTGACTGGCACATAGTAAACCTTAAATAAATAGTAGAAGCAATCTTCTGTTAAAGTGTGTTTACCTATCATAGTTACTATTATTATACTATTATAAATTATACAACACATTTTACTTATTTTATTTTCTTTCATATATTTAGCATACATTGATGATCACATATTTTGTGCCATAATTGTGCTCAGAATTGGCTATATGATGACTGAGACATAATATTTATCATCAATGTGTGCAAGTGAGCAGAGGAGAAAGATGGTAAACCAGTAATTACTGAAGAGAGTAGATTCATCTGTTTAGGGAACTGAGAACAGGTAGCTTCATGAATTTGGTCACATTTGACTTGGAAAGTTAGAAAATGGTGGGTGGGGATGGGGGTGGGGCATGAGGAGGACAATTTAAGTAAAAACAACAACCTCTTCAAAGGCATGAGGCATAAAATTCCATAGAAGTTTTAAGGAACTACAAGTTCAATTGGTGCCGATTCAGTTAATTAGTAGGGAGAAAAAGTGGGAAATGACATGGCAGAAGTTAGTGACCACAAAGACCAGAATAAAGAACTCATATATTATCCTAAGGAGGTAAGGCTAATGTCAGCAAATTTACCATATAACAAACACAATTCTAAACATTTGTTAATTCATTTTATCCTTACGTGATGGCAGGTATTGGTATTATTCTAAAAGAAATAAAGTTCCAGAAAGGCAAAGAGGCTTGCCTTAGTAATACTATACTAAGTGCAGGGCCTAAGCTGAAATGTGTCTTAGTTAGCTCTGGCTGCCATAATAAAAATGGCATAGATTTAATGTTTTAAACAGCAAACATTTTCTTCTCATAGTTCTTAAGTCTGGGAAGTCGAAGATCAATGTGCCAGCCAGCTTGGTTCCTGGAGAGAGCCCTCTTTCTAGTTTTCAAAGGTACATCTTCTTGCTGTATGCTCACATGGTAGGAGCGTGCTAAACCAATAATGGGGCTCCACTCTCATGACTTTACTTAACCTTATCTAATTACTTTCCAAAGGCCTCATCTTCAAATACCATCACATTGGGAATAGAGTTTCAACATATGGGAGTAGGGGGCACAAATATTCAGTCAGTAGCAAATTGTGCTCCCCAAAAATTCATGTGATGAAGTCCTAACCATCAGTATCTCAGAATGTGAGCTCATCTGGAAATAGGGTGATCACAGATGTAATCAGTTAAGACAACATCATACTGGAGTACAGTGTGCCTCTAATGCAATATGATTTGTGTCCTTAAAAAAGGGGGAAATTTGGACACAAACACACATACAGGGAGAATACTATGTAAACATTAGGGCAGGGATACACAAGCCATAGAACACCAAATATGGTTGGTAAATCACAGGAAGCAAGGACACATGCTTCCAGGGGGCCCCAACCCTTCTGACACCTTCTCAGACTTCCAGCCTCCAAACTGTGAAACAGTAAACGTCTGCTGTTTAATCATCCCCCTATGTAGAACAATGTTATAGCAACCCCAATAAAACTACTATAGGGCCCAAAATTGGCCTATCTAATCAGTATGCTACACAATCCTGTTTTTCTAGAGCCATGAGAGTATTTTTAAAGAGGAAAGAAACTTGGCCATATTTGTCTTCTACCATAAAATCAGCCTGCCCTTGCTCATATTTTTACCTGAAGTTTCCCAGTAGTCATAAAGGTCATTGGCTTGGGTCCTGTATATTTTGGGCGGAGGGAGTGTAATGCCCCATATTCTTTGCAATACAGCTCAATTTAACATCAGTATCTGTCCCTTCTCTTTCTGAACAGGAACTTACTGCAAAAATGCCTCATTTTTATAGACCTATGATTAAACTGTTCAAAAGAGTAGTGCTTTATTGTTTCCTGTTTATAAACTCATTCTATTTTGACTTATATGGGCAAAAACAAAACATCGAAAAAAAATTTTTTCTCTCCCTTACTCCGTTTGATGGTAAATGTAAAATCATGGATGAAATTTTAGGAGTGGGCATTATTTGTTTCCTTTATTACAGCTATTCATCTTTCTTTGGGGGGAAAAAAAGAGAGAGAGAGAGCTTACTCTTACTCTGTTGGATGAAGATGTTTTTCTGGAATCTTTCTCTGGTGACTCGTAATCTAAAGCTGTTGAATTCAAGGAAGGCAGTTTTAACCACAGTATTTAATCTCATGAAGACATTTATTGCATAGCTTTCTGTTTTGTCTTGTTTAATATAAACCACTAGAGAGATGTTTCCTGGTTATGTCATTTCATAAAGCAGAGTGTAAAATAGAAAATTCCAGATAAGAAAAGGCCACTCCTCCTTAAGAATCATGACATAAAATCTGCATTCTCTAACAAACTGAGAGCTTTAAAACAATGCCACTGACAACATTAATAGCCATAATCATAATGACAATAACAACAGTGGCTAACTAACATCATCCACAGAGGAGCTGTGGAATAGTGACTACAAAAACTACTTTCAGAATCAGATACACCAGGATTTTCATTTCAGCTATGACTCTCCTAGCTATGTTCCTTTGAGAAAGTTATTTATGTTCTCTCAGCCTCAGTTTCCTCCTCTCTAAAATGAAGGTATTAATAGTCGTTATTTTGTAAAATTCTCGGGAAGATTAAAGGAAATGTTGAAAGTTGTTAACAAAGCATCTGGCACACAATAATATTCACTACATCTTAGTTGCTATTGTGATAGACAAGAATACAATATATTGGAAGCCTACCCAGTGTCAGGGGCTCTAAGAATGTTATCTTCAATCCTGTTAGCAATCTTCAGGATAATTATTGTTTCTTTCCACCTTAAAAATAAAAGAGTTAAATGGTTTTTTCCAAGTCACTTGGCTAAGAAATAGTAAAGCATAGGTTTTCTTGGGTCTAAAAACCTACATCAAATTTCATCTGAATACATTCACATTGATGAAAGTGCTGCACAATGGAAAACCCACCTCCAGCGTCATGTTTCAAGTTGGTATTTATAAAGCCTTTAAGTCAAGATAAGGTCAAAGGATAGTTTTTAGTAGAATATCTGATTTGATCAAAATCAATTTATTCCTTCAAAGTTTATCACAGAATTTAGTGAAACTTGAAATGCCGTTCAGTTAACTGCACCTGATGATATATAAACCATAGCAACTTGAAGTTTAAGAGTCTTTGTATTAGTCAGGACTCTTTGGATAAAGATTAATGAAACTCATCTCAAAGCAACTTACATGAAAGGGAAATTTATCCCTTTTCTCTTTGGGAATTCTAGAACCTAACTTCAGGCATAGCTGGATCCACACACACACCAACAGCCTCAACACTTTATCCTCACAGTTTGGTGATCCCAACAGATTGAAGAGTTATTTCTCCTTCAATATCTGTATACTGGTCATTGACAAGAACTTTGGGTGATGAAGAGAGAGAGCTGATTCTAGGTGGTGAGCACATAATGCAATGCATAGACAATGTAATGTAGAATTGTATACCTGGAGACAATCTAATTGTTATCAACCAATGTCACCCCAATAAATTTAACAACTATATATATATATATATATATATATATATATATATATATATATATAGAGAGAGAGAGAGAGAGAGAGAGAGATAAAACTTTGGCCTACTTCAGGCCTACAGTATGATCAGTTCTATGAAGAAGTGGACCTTTTAATAGTATTGCATTAATTTTCTATGGCTGCTATAATAGATTATCACAAACTTGGTAGTTTATAACAACACAAATTTATTCTCTCACAATATTGGTGGCAAGATGCCCAAAATCAGCCTTACTGGGCTAAAATCAAGAGGTGAGCAGAACCTGGTTCCTTCTAGAGGTTCTAGAAGAGAGTCCATTTCTTTGCCTTTTCTAGCTTCTGGAGGCCATCTGCATTCCTTAGCTCAGGACCCCTTCCTTAAATCACTAATTTCTTGCTTGCATGATCACACCTCTTACTTACTCTTCGGTAGTCAAATCTTCCTCTACCTGCCTCTTTTAAGGATCTTCATGATTATAGTTAGGCCCCATCTGGATAATACAGGATAATCTCCCCATCCTAAAATCTTTAATTTAATCACACCTGCAAAGTCCCTTTTGCCACAGAAGGTAACATTATTGGGTTCCAGGGATTAGGAAGTGGACCTGGGTGGCCATTATTCAGCCTGCCACAAGCATCATCTAAAAAGGTATGCCAACTGATGAAAACAAGTAGTCATACTATCAGGCAAAGAAAGATATATTTTAAAAGACAGAAACCACAAATTATACAAAGAATAAAGAAACCATTTCCAGCAGCTGGGATCTGGTTTGGCTTCTTGACAGATAAGAAGGAGAAGGAGAAGGAGAAGGGGAAACTGGGATGGTTCAGCGGGTTAAGTGCTTGCTTTGCAGCCCTGAGGACCAAGGATCGAATCCCGGCCCCGGCCTGTGCAGGCCCATATGCTGAACTGAGGTGTGCTTCCCATGCGGGAGGCCCCCAGTTCAGTTCTGGCCCCCAGGTTTGGCCCCTGGCTCAAGGGAGCGTGTCTTCCAAGCAGGAGGCCCCCAGCCCAGTTCCCGCCCTGCCCAGGCCCCGGCCCACCTGTGTGGAAAAAAACTATGTCAAAAACTGATGAAGTTCAACTATGGAGACTGCTCTGGGCCTTCCCCCTTCTCTCTGTTCCTCTTTGTCTCTGTCTCTGTAAAAAAACAATAAAATAAAACTTAAAAAAAAAAAAGAGAGAAGGAGGAAGAGGAGAAGAAGAATAAAGGCAAACATTGACATTTTTATTATGTGTCAAGCATTGTTTTAAGTACTTCAATTATATAACTCAATTAATCTTCACAAAAAGGCATCCTCATTTTATAGAAGAGGAAGCTATGGCACAGAGATGTTAAATGACTTGCCCAATAAATATCACAATGAATTAGCAGAGCTAGGATCTGAATCCAAGCTATATGTGATTCCCAGGCACATACTCTTAATCATTTGAAATGACATTTAATAAATGGACAGAGGTAGGAAGATGGGTAAAAAGAGTGAAGTGGATTAAGAGGTACAAATTTCTTGTTATAAAATAAATAAGTGGCAGGGATATAATGTGCATCATAGAGAATATAGCCAGTAATATCATAACAACTTTATATAGTGACAGAAGGTTACTAGAACTGTCATGGTGATCACTTCATGAGGTATATAGATATTGAATAACTATGTTGTACACCTGAAACTAATATACTATCGTTTGTTAACTATGATTTAATTGTTTAAAAAATGTCAAAAAATATAAAAAGAATGTGTAGCAGGCAGCGAGGAAATGAAAGGGTATTATAGGTAGAGGAAACACAATGAATTAAGGCACAGAGGCAGAAAAAAATGAAAGGCAGCTTCAGGCCAGTAAGTAGACTGGGTTGGATGAAATTCAGCCAGCCTGGGAGAATCAGTGGGAGCTCAAACTAGAGATCAAGCTTGAGGTCAGGGCATACGAGGGTTTGGAGCCATGGACAGCCTCCATGGCTGATGGGAGCCCTTTGAAGCGTTGGACTAGAGGAGGGGACTGAGTTGAGCCTTGGGAGGACGATGAAGGCTGGGCTGCAGGAGTGAGAAGAGAGCCGGCCTTTCTCCTCTACTCCCATGGCACTTTGTGTGTCATAGAATGTGCCTGTGTGTCTTGCCCATTAGAGACGGAGCCCTGGAGGGGAGCTGATTGTATCACACATCCCTGGCTGCATGTGCCAGTAGATGATACAATAAACCACAAAAATATGATCCAGCTAGAGCGCAGGAAACAGGTGATATGGAGTCAGTTTAAAGGGTCTTTACCCACATTTGACAAAGACTTTACCATCATAAAATGTGCCTGGAAAATTTGGGATATGTAGGTCTATATTCAATCCTTGGCTCTGTCAATTGCTTCTGTGGGGTCTTGGATAATTTCTTAACAACCTCAGTCTTGTTTTCTTAATCTTTAAAATAAAAAATATTTTACTGGCAAATGTTAACTTCTAAGGTAATAGTTGTATGATTCAAATGAGAAATCTGGCATATTGATACCACTCAGAATTATTTTTTGTACTCTTATTTAACTTCATCACCAACTTACGTTTAGGTCTGTGTTACTACTTTCCTCCATGTTACAGATGAGGAAACTGAATCTCTAGTTCCTTCAGGGAAAACAAGAGATTTATCCATAGCAATAGAACAAATGGAGGAGCCTGGATTTGACTCGACAAGTGTAAGATTTCCAACTACGTGCACATCTCATACAGGGAAACGATACTAAGGGAAAGGAGACAGGCGTGATCACAGCTGGTGAGCTATGTGGGCTTTAAGAAAAGCACTCACAGATTATTGAGGAAGCCCCAAAACACAGATTTGAGAACACGTCAGCCTGTCAGCAGCCACTGCCTGGGCACGTGTGGAAGAGGTTGCCTGCCTCACACGAATTGATAGAAACTTAGTTCACGCCCAGCAACAGACTTCAGCGTCCTTAGCGATCTGGGATCTGGGCAGGAGCAGCCTCCGCCAGCGAGCCGGGCCCTGTGGTTGGCCAGGCTCCTGGGTTTCAATCCCCTGCTCCACCCCGCGCACCTGCGATCCTGGCGTCCTGGTCCTTGGGAGAGTAGGGACTGCGCGCCCGGAGCCGGCCTAGGTTGGGAAGCACAGCCCCGGCGGTAAGGCAGACCCGCTTTTCTCTCCCAGGAATGGGTTTAAGGACGGACTCGTGCTTGCTAAACAGAAAAGGGACCCCGCAATCATAAAACCTGCTTCTTGAAGTTTCCGGAAAACTTCAAGCAGGTTGCAGGTCCTGCTGGATAGGGCCACCCTCACAGAGCAAGTCCTAGTGCTGCCCAAACACGAAGTGAAGCTGGGCTCTTGGGAAGAGTGCTGGTCTAGCTATCATCAGGCACGGCCTCCTGCTAGAAAGAGAAATACTGTTCCTCTCTGTGGGACCTTGGTGGAATTCCACACCCGCTCTGGGCCTCGATTTCCCAGTTTGTAAAGCAAGCATTTGGATTGGAATCGCTTCTAAAGGCCTTTCCATCTCTGAGAGACTCTAAAAGGAGTGGTCAGCCTGGGCCAGGTTTAGAGAACTTCTCAGTTTCCCTTTTGCCATCAGACCTGTTTCAACACCCAGTATTTATCTAGTGCAGGGTCTCAATTTCAGATTTATTGGCTTGTGGCAAAAACAGGAGAGCCATAGCAGCAATAAAGACAAAAAACCACTCCTATGTATGGTGCTTCTTCAGAGGCATTATCTCACTGGATTCACCCCAAGTCCCTGTAAGCAGAACTGGAATTACCCAGGTTTCATAAAAGGGGAGACTGAGCATCAGAGATAAATATGAGGTCTTCATATGTCCCACTAACATCCTAGTTGCCACTCTGACCTGACAAGAATGCCATCTGATTATCAGGAAGCTAGAATTGTCAAACAACTGCCAGACAGTAGAGCAGACCCCTTAGGTAGAAGTCACAACTCTGCTGATCACTTGTTATGTGATTTTGAGTTAATTGAGTTAACACTATGCCTGTTCTCTCAATTATAAAACAAGAATGATAATAGTAATAAAGAGTACTTTACTCGTTTTACTGGGAGTGTTAAGTGAGAATATAGGTAAAGCACTTGATACACTATTCTTACTGTTATTGTTGACAGGGATACTACAGTTGCCTAGTGGAAAGTCAAGAGGAAAAGATTTATTTATTTTCCAGTCCCAAGTATTTGAAGGGATTTTGAGAAGAATCATGTCTTCAGTGTGGAAGACTCCTTGTGGATCAGACAGAGTGCCTGAGATGGTGGTAAAAATCATCGGAAGTAAATACTTTCAGTACCTTGTGGAGAAGCCGAAGACGTAAGCTGACTATTTGTAAAATATCTGTTGTGCGTGGATGATAATGAAGTTTGATTTTGGGGTGTTTGTTTGTTTGTTTGTTTGTTTGTTTTTAACCTAGAAACTTACATTTTAATCATGTGGTTTATGGAAAATTAAGTCATTAAGATGTCACAGTAGAAGTAAAATAGTGTTGATAATTTCCATGTACACTGTTTTCCTGATATTTGTCATCTTTACAATTTCCCATACTCCTTAACTATTTGGGCTGATATTCTAAATAGATGGAGAATATGAGCACTGAGACATCTATAAACATCAGTGGTGTATTGGTGCTTCTCCTCATCAGGTTTATAATCTCCACATATAGTACTTTTCTTTGGGGTGGGGAAGGGATAAAAGTTGTTAGTCAATTTGTTATGGATTAAAAGGGTGGGATTAATAATAAACAATAAATTGTAAGATTTTTCACTTACTCTTTTTCTTATTTGATGCTCCTCTAAACAGGATCTTCTCAGAGCAAAACTAAGAGGTTTTTCTCCCCTTCCAAGCTCCTCAGTCACATTTAAGAGAGAACACTTGTGTATCTCTAAAATTCACCAGATGTTTGGCACAGGAAGGTATGACTGCTCTTCAGAGTTGTAGAGGTTCCCAAGAGAAAAAGAAGCTACTAGACCTGCCTTTCATCCAGTACTCATTCCATTAACAGTATCTAGTTAATAATTACCTTTTCTTATTACAATAATATCTATAGTTCTTTCCTTTACTTCAGAAACCCACAGATCAAACAAATACAAAAACAGTAAAAAGGTCTGGCCTCATTACACATAGGTGTAGAAAGCGGTAGATACCAAATCTGGCTATCTCAGAAGTACCTGGAGAGTCCTTAAAAATAAAGTTTTGGGGTTCAACCCAAAACCTACTGAATCAGAATCTCTAAAGATGAGGCCATCAGAACCACTGTCATGGGGCTTTAGAAGAGCAAATCAGTTTTACCTCCTCACCATCAGTATCGTCAGACCCAGGAGATTCCAAAGTGAGTGCTATAATCAATTACTGATGTCAGCCATCGCACAGGAAGTGAGCTCTGCAGCTCATGAGTCATGCATTTGGGATCCCTACAGAGCTGAGATGAGAGTCTGAATCCTGGCTCTGTGCCCTCTGGCCTTTTTGACACTGGGAAAGCTAATTAACATCTCTGGCCTCAGATTCTACATCTCTCAAGTAGGGATAAAACACCTCTATCTAGTAAGGTTGTCAGGGTCGAGTGAGAAAAAGAAAATGCAAAACACCTTTCCAGTGCCTAATAGTACAGTCAACATGCTTATAAATGGTTCTGCTACTATTGAAGCAAATCTTTTCCAAGCATACAAGACATTTAAGGAGAAATCAAATCTTTCTATGAAATGTATCTATCCCTCTTACATTCTACGTCTAGGAGATAGTTCACAGTTGTTTTGTAGATGTGGAAACTGAGACATATTATTATAAGATCTCCTGCTAAATGCCCTTTCAAGAAAAGTAAATAAGGTCATTTTGAATGCCCTGCTCCGTTCTCCTCCTACCCAGAAAGCAACATTACTACGCTACTAATTCTATTCCTCTCTGAGGTTGTTTGTTTAGCCCCTTTCACCTCAAACCCCTTCTTTTCCCCAAGTTTATGAGAGTCTACTATGTTCCTAAATGGGTGAGTAGGGGAAGGATCTTTCCTTACCCTTTAAAATAAGAAAAAATTCCCTTTGTCTCATAAGAAGGTGTCTTTTATTTTTCTTTCTTCTTTAAACTGCAGAATTTAGGAAATAAAAGACTATACAAAATCAGCTACATTAATTGTGAAATAAGATATAGACTTGTTTTTTCTATGACTGAAAACATTTTTTTTTTCCACAATAAGTTTTTTGTTGTTGTTTCTGTTTTCTATGGGCTTGATGTTACTTTTGCTGGAATGATGTAGAACAATTAACATACCTTGCTAAAGTATTCCTGTGTGGTTCAAAAATAAATAACTCTCAAAACCCTCCTTATTGCTGAGGTAAGGACAGACCCACCAGCATCATGTTATACATGTCCCAAAATCTGTCGCCAAAACATTTTAGTTATACTACATCTATACCCTTTAGCAGGGGCCTAAAGTGGACATTTTCTCTGAGTTGAATGAGTTGAGCAATTGAGCCTATTAGTAAAAAATCTACATAAGAAACATAAATAAAAGCCAAAAAGAAGGAGGAGGCAGAGAAGGAGGAGAAGTCTCTAAAAAGAGAATCTGAATTGAAAAGAAAAATCACAAATTAATAATAAATGGAAAACCAGAAATCTTCCAGTATAACCACATTTAGTTTACATTTTCTATAGGATATGTGGAGAAAGTGGAAGAGTATGTTGGGAAACTAAGTGCATAGATCAGTGCATTAGTTTGCTAGGGCTGCTCCATCAGAGTACCAGAAACTGGATGGTTTATACCAATAGAAATGTACTGTCTCAGTTCAGGAGGCTAGAATTCTGAAATCAAGTATTGGTAGAGCCACACTCCCTCTGGAGGTGCCCAGTAAGGATCTATCTGTTCAAGGTCTCTTTCCTTCCTTCTGGTATGCTTTCTGTTGTTATTATAGTTGTGATTATTGTTGTTGTTGTTTGTTTGTTTTTGTTTTGTTTTTGTTTTTTGTGTTTTTGTTTTTATTTTTTGGCTTTTTGGTAGCATAACTCTTAAGCTACACATAGCATAAGTGGTATATATGTCTATGAACAATTTTTTTTCTTTTTAAAAGGACACCAGTCAATTGGAGTAAGGGCCCATTCTACTCTAGCATGAGCTCATCTTAGCTAAATATGTCTGCAGTCACCCTATGTCCAAATTAGGTCACATTCTGAGGTTGTGGAATTTAGGACTTTAGCATATAAATTAGGGTACAACTCAATCCACAGCAACCAGTCCTCCATTTTACAGATGAGATGAGACAACTGAAGCCTCAGTGGCTTAAAGTGAGACTAGTTATTGTTAGTTATTAGACTGAAATTGAGCTCCCTCCCTCTTTCATAATTTAGTCTGAACAGTAATTGAAAGATGAAAGAAAAATACTCACTATCTACTTAGTTACATATTTCTCACAATGATTAATCTATGAACTTCAAAGAATGAAACAAGTGTTCCCTAGTTTGTGCCTTCATAAATTTCTCCTACGTCACTACACCAGCCTTTCAATCAAGCTCTCTGCCTCAAACCTTCTCATTCTCTAATCCATTCACTAAAGCCTTGCTCCTCAAAATGCAATCAATGAATCACCACCATCAACCTCACCTGGGGCCCTCTTAGAAATGCAGAATTTCTGACCCCTCTCTAGACATACTGACTCAGAATCTGCATTTTAGTCCATCCCCCAGTGACTGCTCTGCAACATTACAGTGAAGGTCAACACTCAAGTACAACCAGCATCATCTTTCTGAAATGCAAGGCTAATCAGGTGACACCACCACCAGCCCCAGATTTACCTGTCCCCTTCCCCTGTGGAGTCCCATCACTTAGAGATTATGACATTCTATGACAATTTCCTATGCATTTCTGTCTCCCTCCATTTAACTGTAAACTCTAAGTGTACAACTGTACCCTTCATACTGAGTATGAAGTCTTGCATATATTGAAGGCCTGACAAATGAGTTTGAGCACAAACAATGCCAAGAAAAATAAAGAGCTAGAAAGACAACACTTAGTTGCTTTGAATGCAAGTGTAGAGACCCATGTTGTTAAAATAGCATGAGATGCTGCTATGGAACCCTGATGAATAAGCTTTGATGGCTCTTTAAGAAGATATACCAAGTGACAGGAGAAAGATACTCTCATTTTCTAAAAGGAGATAAAAGTGGGTAACAAAACCACAGAACTTGAGGCTGGTAGACTATCCTTGGCAAAACTGCAGGCCACAGAATTAAATATATATATGAGTTGTGAAATGAAGCACAAAGGGATAGTCACCAAGGGTGGTACATGTTAACTGAAAAAACAGTTTATGCCAAACTGGCCCCAATTCCCTTACTGATGAGCTTACTTCAGTCCAAATGAAGGGAACGATAAATGCGTACTATTTGTTAATTTCAGTTAGTCATTAGGCATATTTCTCAAACAAAGTCTTAAAATAAGGCAGTGAATTCAAATTTGGGTTGTGTTAAGATAGGTGATTGAATGTAAACACTATGTGTTGGAGGTAAGGAGATACTCCTACGTGTAGGATAAGGTGACCAGATTTTAACATTGGTAAAGCGGGACACCATTGACCGGGGGGGAGGGGGTTCTTGATTAAAAATTTGGTCTATCTCCCGCCGTTCCCTAGCTTGTCATGCATTCTTTCCAAAAATCGGGACTTTTTTAAAACGCCATGGGATGCGGGACAAACTTTTAAAAATCGGGACTGTCCTGCCAAAAGCGGGACGTCTGGTCACCTTAGTGTAGGAGCATTTTTCCCCCTAATATTTAGTCTTTAACCCTGGTTTTTTGACACAGAGCTCCTAAATTCCATGGAATTTCCTGGGTGATGAGGTGTGTTTTGTTTTAATGAGGATATTCTCAGTGGGTTTGTGAGTAGCTTTAGGATGGAGGCTTGTCACTTGAAAGACCAGGCCTTGATTAAAAGCTTAGAACTTATAGCCCTAAGCCCCACCCTCCTAGAAAGGGAGATGAACTGGATATTTAGCTAATGATTGATCATAACTATATGATGACGCCTACATAAAAATCCCAAGAATATAGAGGTCAGAGAAGTTCCAGGTCGCTCCATACCTCTGTGTGCTGGGAGGGTAGTGTGCCTAGAGAGGGCATGAAAGTCTCATGCCCCTTCCCACATACTTTTGCACTATGCATTTTTCCGTCTGGCTCTTCCTGAGTTATATCTTTTTATAATAAACCAGTATTCCAGTAAGTAAACAGTTTTCCTGCATTCTATAAGCCACTCTAGCAAATTAATCAAACTGGAGAGGGCGTCAGGGGAGCCTTAATCTATAGCCCATCTGTCAGAAACACAGGTAGCAACCCAGGCATGCAATGTCTTGACATCTGAAGCGGGCAGGGCAATCTTGTGGGACTGAGTCCTCCACCTGGCTGATCTGCACTAACTCCATGTAGATAGTGTCAGAACTGAGTTGAATTGTAGGACACCTAGCTGGGATGGAAAAACAGCTTGGTAGGGGGGAACACCCACACTTTTGGTGACCAGAAGTGTATGGTAGTAATAAAGAGTAGAATAGAGGATAAAATGGAATGATTCCCCTTTACACCTGTGTTGAGCTTACCGTGAGCTGAGACTATCCAGATAGAAGGATGTGAGAGGCCCACTGTACTCTATACTGGACATGTCACCTATGCAGTACTGTGCTTCATCCTGAATGCCACATTTTAGGAGGGTCTCTGGCACTCTAAAGATACAGAACCTAAAGGTGTGGCACTATGGAAGATACAGGGTGTGAAATGTCACCTGGGGGAAAACTTATAGAACTAGGGATTGATTTGTTAACTAAAAGAGGAATTGGGTTCATTTCAAAAAACTCCTGTGAGTAGAGATACTTCCAATGAATAAAGCTGGCTTCCATAATTCCTTCTAATGCCAAGAATCAATGACCCAAAGCACTTCATTTCATAGTTACATTGCTGTTGGTACAGCATGGTTAAGCACAGGGGAAGCTGACTGCAACTTTTTATGGGAAAAAGTAGCAAATATTTATAAAAATGTACATTGATATTCATAGCCAAGAAATATAAAATTATGGTATTTTTCCATGTATCTTTCCTGAAGCCTATATCTTGTAATTTTTTAACCCCTCAGAGCCTTCATATTTATACATTAGTTTTTACTTTCTTTAACTTTTAAAAAGTGTTAATAACAGCTACAGGAATCAATGCATATATGGAATTCCATCAACATTTTTTCCACAAGCATTAATTGAGCACTTACTGAGTGCCAAGCCTTGGGGATACAGCAGTGTACCTAGTGTTCTAGTGATGGTAGACACACAATAAAATATAAGCAATGACCATTCAAGTGAGGATAGTGCAATGAGGAAAAATAAAGGAGCATCATAAAGATATATCAAGTTATAAGGGGTGTTTCCAGAAGGCCTATCTTCATAAGTGATATTTAAACTGAGACTATGTAGATAAGAGTCAGAGATATCCAATGAGAATTATCTATGGTGAGCTAGCAGTGAGCTGGCTAATACTGGTCTAACTTTACCCCAATGGACATGGCTCACGGGATTCCAACCCTCCATAAAACTAGTAGCTTCTTCTTTGTCCTGTCTCAGAAGAGGCTTGCAGCCTCTTCGGCTGAGAACACAAAGCCTCGCAAATGTGTTTAAGAAAAATAAGAAAAACAATGCTGGTGGAGGGAGGAAGAGTGAACAAGGCAAAAGTGAGTAGGAAATGAGGTCTGAAAGGGCAGCAGGGCTCAGATCTTAGACCTTATGGGCCATGGTAATAACTTTGGATTTGTTCTATGTAGAATAGGATGTTCTAAGTAGAATTGAGATCAGTGTAGGATGCAGCGGAATTTATGCTTTGCAAAGGGTATTTCCTGCTGCTGTGTGAAGGATAAACTGAAAGAGGTGTGATTTAAAAGAGATATCATTTAGGGAGTCATTATGGCAATTTAGTAAGGACATGGTAGCAATGACCAATTGCTTAATGACCTTACATAAAACCTGAAAAAACTTTAAAAATTTAAGTACCCTACCTATACATTTTTTAAAGAAAAACTGATCGTAATACTTTATTTTTGTTTATTGCTTTTTGATATATAATCTACAGAAACCTTAACATCCATGAACTCAGTCTCACCTTAAAATAAAATGATATCAGAGCACACACTATCACCTCCATTTTCACAAGTTCAAAGTGATGAAGTAATATGCTAAAAGCATACTTCTCTTATACCCTTTCCACTACATTAAAATGTTTCTTTATTAATCTCCTGCAATGGGTTATTTATTATTAGTATTCTATGTACTGTAAGGAGTATAAAGAAGCATGAGATACTGTTTTGGACATATGCCTCTAGTAAAAGACATAGGCATAAAATATTAAGTAAGAGCATAGAGTGTTATATGAACAAATGTCAAATCAATGTTATAAAAACTAGTGCCCATTAATTCTAAATATTGAGACTATAAGGTAAAAGTTGTTATTTTAGCTTGGTGATTGCCGGAGGGAGGGGGAGGAGGGGGGAAGGAGAGAGGGAGGGAAGGTGGGAGAGGGCACCAGCATTATGGACACACTCAATGGTTTTGTGG
>PVKE010023536.1:0-24528 GCA_004027555.1 Craseonycteris thonglongyai | reverse complement strand
TCTTGTTGAGTTGTACAAGTTCTTTGTATATTTTTGATATTAGCCCCTTATCAGAGGCATTGTTTGCAAATATTTTCTCCCAGTTGGTTGGTTGCCTCTTTGCTTTGTTGATGGTTTCCTTTGCAGCACAGAAGCTTTTTAGCTTGATAAGGTCCCATTTGTTTATTTGATCTTCACTTTTCTTATTTTGGATAAAGGGTCGGGTTGGTTAGATCGTTGGCACAGGCTCTGTTCTGGTTATGCAGTGTTGTATCTTCAGCGGGCTTCCTTGCATAGGAAGCTGGTCGTGGTTTGGGTAAGTGGACAGGGCTCATCAGCAGATAGGATTCCCCTATCTGGGGTTCTGTGGGTGAGGAGGCAGACTGGTGACCCCACAGTTGCCAGGTGGGGAGGAGCTTCCTCCTGGTTGGCATTGTCTCCTTCCTTCTTCCCGTGTAGAGGTTTTGGAGTCATTGCTGGCTCTCCTGTGCCCCTCCATCCTCTGATACCTATTTTTTTTTTTTTACTTTATTTATCTTACTCCTTTTAAATAGTTTCTTTTTTAAAGAATATTTATTTATTTATTTTTAACAGGGAGAGAGAGACAGAGAGAGAACTGAACGAGGGGAGCTCCCAGTTCAGCACATGGTTCCACATGGGCTGGGGCTGGGACTCAACCCTCGGTCTCCGGCGCTGCAAAACGAGCGCTCAACCCACTAAGTCATCCCAGCTTCCCCTGATACCTATTTTAAGAATTCTTCCCGACAGGTTATTTGTTCTGGGGTGAATGCTTAATCCAGAGCCCCCACCCTGTGGCTGCAGAGTTGTTTGCAACTCTTACATCACCTGTAGTCCTGACCCCGGGGTTGGGGCAGATCTGAGTTCTGTGCAGGCCAAGCATAGGAATGTCTAGGTCACAACCTTTGCTGCCCCTAACTTTCTCCATGAACCTGTCCTTTTTCGCTTTCTTTTTGGTAGAAATTCTTCAGTCTTTTTGTTTCTGGCATTGCTGTCTCTATTATCTTATTTGTCATTTTGGTGTGATTTTAGGGAGGAGAGAGGAAGTATATATAATATGTGCTTATTCACCCTAACTTGAAGGCCCCCCTCCTTTTTCTAATTATGGAGTAAGAATTATTTTGTTTAAAGTTTATGATACTTTCACACATAATAATAGCCTAGTATATGAACCTCTATGTACCCATAACAGTTGCAGCAGTTGCTGACCCAAACCTAGTCCATTTCTTCTTTCCTCATTTTAGAGCAGATCAACTCTAAACAGTTTAGTAGGCATTGCCACAGATACTCTTTTTAAAAGTATAATTGTTACCATTGTCACAAATAAAGATGAATAATGAGTCCTTAATGTCATCCATATCCAGTCATTGTTTTTCAGTGACATTTCAATGACATTTGTTTCAGTTTTGTTTGAATCCCTTTAAATGAGATTTGTATGTTAGGATTAGCCAGCATATTGTTTAAGTCTCTTGGACTATCAGTTTTCACTCCAGCAATCTGTCCTCTCTCGTTTACTTGCTGTTGAAAAAGACTAGTTATTCTTTTTTTCCCCACAATCTGGGTTTTACAGAACCTGCCATGTCATTAATATGTATCTTTGCCCTTTGTATTTTTTTGAAAATTGGTAGTTAAATACAGAGTTGATGATAGTCATGTTTTGTGGAGGTTTTTTGTTGTGTTTGATTCTTTGTGGTGCTATCGTGTGCTTCCATTGAGGGTACATAATGTAGTGCTTCTTTTTGTTTTACTAGCAACCACTGGCAACCACTATCTGGATTAAGTCATCACAAGTAGAATTATCATATTTGGGGCTTAGCGCATTTGAGCACTTTGGGAATTCAGGACAGCGGTTTACATAGGCTATGTCTGGTGGGATCGGGGCTTAGTGCATTTGAGCACTTTGGTGATTCAGGATAGCGGTTTGCATAGGCTGTGTTGTGGGATTGGGGCTTAGTGCATTTGAGCACTTTGGGGATTCAGGACAGTAGTTTGCATAGGCTGTGTGGTGGGATCAGGGCTTAGCGCACTTGAGCACTTTGGGGATTCGGGACAGCGGTTTGCATAGGCTGTGTCTGTAGGATTGGGGCTTGGTGCACTTGAGCAATTTGGGGATTCAGGACAGCGGTTTGCATAGGTTGTGTCTGTAGGATCGGGGCTTAGCGCATTTGAGCACTTTGGGGATTCAGGACAGCGGTTTGCATAGGCTGTGTCTGTAGGACCAGCCAGAGCCTGCACAGCCCACTGAATGGTGGGGCTAGCACGGGAGGGCATGCTGTCAGCCGCGTCCTCTGGATGGGCTGACAAATAAGCTATTGCATGGCTCTGGATTGAGCTCTTTAAATACTCAGCTGTGGAAATGATAAATGATCAGGATCATGAGTCTGTGCAGGACCAGTATTTCTATAATACAACTTGAAGTATCTATTAAGTTGTGAATGCCCAAAGTGCTAATGCGTCAAGCAGATCTTGGTATAAGGGAACTGGTTTAAGATTTTTAAGCCTTTTTCCCCCTCCTACTTTTAGAGCCTTTTAGAAGATCCTTACCCAATGGTCCGTTCTACAGGGATACTTGGTGTTTGTAAGATAACTTCCAAATACTGGGAAATGATGCCTCCAACCATTCTTATTGATCTCCTCAAGAAAGTCACTGGGGAATTGGCGTTTGATGCAAGCTCAGCTGATGTGCGCTGCTCTGTCTTTAAGGTGAGAGTTAAAAGTACAAAAGCAATATTTATTGTCGAATAGTTAGAAAATATAGAGGACGAAAAACTTAAAAATCATCCATAATCCTACATAGATATAGCACTATTGGCATTTGTGTTATATATCCAAGGTAAGGTTTTATAAACCAAATTAAAAGTGTTCTGTACAAAAAAAAAATGTCTACTTGACATAGTTTTTAGTGAGAGGGGCACAGCATTTTAGAATAGGAGCTGCATGTACTGAATTTTTTTTTAAATGATTACACATTAAAATGGACTTCTCTGGTATACTATATGTACTTTTAATAAGAACCTTCAAAGACATCCTTTCTCTCATTGTCTGGTTTCAGCAGTTATCAGGACACATCGACCTTGTTTCATCTGTAGCCCCATCCATTGTCTCCCATGACATTATATCAGCTCATCTGTAGATATTTAAGGATGATCTCTAAAATATAAGGTCTCTTTAAAAATAAAAACATCTCCTTTTCTAATAACTGGGAAGAGAAAGTGGTGGAGTGCATCAGATCTTCCTACAAGTTGGTGCCTGGGCTGAGCTTGTCGCTAGGCGGGTCACACCACAACCCCCCGTCCGGGGTGCGTGTGTTTGCAGCCGTGTGGGGCATGAGTCTGACAGACTGGGGGGCCCTGCACCTTGTGGTTTTCATGCATGATCAAGTCGGGAGCTACAGAGAACAAGTGTGTAAAAGGGTTCTGGGACCTTCACTTTGGAGCTGGTCCCACCAGCCATTGGTCTGTGTTTCTTTCCACCCTAAAACCCCTGGAAGCATTGAAGCGCCATTTTATAACTGCTCTTAAGTCTTGCTTGGATGAAACAGTGGACACACTGATTATCAGTCATTGAAACTACTAATTTGTTAAAAGTTAATTAAAAGCTTTTTGCAAAAAACTGAGGAAACTGTTATTTTCTGCAGATGTTATTTCACTAGCATTTCCTGTAAAAGTGGAACTGAATGTTTCCTTACCTTAATTTTTTTTTCTGAACTTTTTATTATGTTCTAATTTTGAACTGTTATTCTTCTCCTTTCTTATAGTGTCTGCCGATAATTTTGGATAACAAATTAAGCCACCCATTATTAGAGCAGCTTCTGCCGGCTGTAAGATACTGTCTTCATGACAATTCGGAGAAAGTGAGAGTGGCTTTTGTTGATATGCTGCTTAAAGTTAAAGCTGTGAGAGCTGCTAAGGTAAGAGGGTTTTCTTAATAAGATAAGCAATAACCACAAAAACACAAAGCAACTTTAGTTCCAAGAGGTTTATTTAGTAATCACATTTTAAGCTAATTGATGTCTGGTATAGTCTACCAATTGTTAACTTCATAAAATTGTATTTGTTTTGTGATTTGCATTGAAGTTTCTAGAAATATAATCAATGTGTATTTTCTTTCTGAAAGACATTAATGTAAGACCAGCATCTCCCTTAAATTATATTTTTATCATATAGGTGTAAGTTTTTGCTAAAATATTTAAATACTTGGCACATAGTAATCACTTAAATAATACTTGGAAAAAATGTTAAGTATGCAATTTCTCCCTCCTCCCACATTTTACAGAAGAAAGCAAGGAGATATTTGTTTTATTATAATGTACATGGTATTGTTTTTCTTTAACTCAAGTTCTATTCATCTTTTGGCTAAATGTTAGTTATAAGGTTCTTAACTTCATTACTATTTTATACTATTGTTTGTGAGTTTTCTTCCTCCACACAATAGTCTCTAGATTTACTTTAAAATGTGGCTTCATCACAGCATCACAGGATCTGGGGACAGACTGACATGCCTATCAGTGTGGGGTCAGATGCACAGACAGGATGGGTGCATTCATGCAGTGACGTTATGCTATGACTCTGGAAAGGAGCGGGCTTACGTGGAAACACTGCTCTGCTAGAAGTGCAAAAACAAACGTAATCGTGTGCAGGGTGCTGCCGGCTGTGTAAGACGTGCTCAGATGCACGTAAAATATCCCTGGAAGAAAACAAGAAATTAGTGACAGTGCCTGAGTGCAAGGGGATTGGATGTCTGGGCTGGGAGTGGCCTTATCACTGCATAGGATATGTATTGTTTTATACTTTTTGAATTTCAAACTGAATTTTATATTAAAGAACAAAACAAAAGAATATTGTGTATGACCTCTGTAGTAAGATTACCCGTGTCATCCCCAGTCTCACTACCTTGGTACTTCTGTTGAACATCAGTGAGCTGTGTGGTCTTTTCCTGTACTTGCTCTGTCCCATTCATCTGTTCTTCTCTAGTCCAGCGCCACACGGCCCAGATGGCCACAGCTCTCCAGGAGGTCTGGTCCTGGGAGCCCTCCAGCCTGTTTCTTCTTTCAGGATTCTTTGGCTGGCTTTCGCCCTTTCCATTTCCATGTAAATTTTAAAATCAGTCTGTCAATTTCAACAAAAAAGCTGTTGTAATAGGCCATTATAACAAAAGAAAAAAGAAAAAAAAAGTTGTTATAGAAGCCTGTTAAAATTATAGTTCTGAATCTGAAAGGGAAATTTGGGGCTGTGTTTGAACTCTAAATCTGTTTCAAATGGTTATAGAGGTGCTGGCCAGGAGGAAATGGAGATAGCAGTTGTTTTGGTTTATTAATGGGTCTACCCAAGGGAGTGGGGAAAAGGGGTAAGACAGGGACTGAAGTGCCCAAGGAATTTGGGTTTAATGTTTTAACAAGGTGCTTTTATCTTAATCCTCAGCTCTGCAATAGCAAGGCAGCGAGTGGTTTAGCAGAGAGGTCTCTGTAAAGGTTTGTTATAGTCACACACACTCATTCTCGAAAATCAAGGTCAGAAATTGGTGGCCCCATAGAGAGGCAGCTGAACGGGTTGCTCATTGTCCACCAGGTCGGAATGGCGGGGCAGCATGCTGCTGTCAGACACCAGTGACGTTTGTGGTACTTGTTTGACACGTTGACACAGTTTACAGTCGTGGGTCTCCTGCATTGGCATCAGAAGTAATGAGAGTTACCCTTTTCATTTCCTTTGTAAGCCATGCTAGGACTGAGCTCAGAGCAGCCGAAGCCACATTTTATTCTCAAAGGCCCGCACAGAATGACTAATGCAGGGTAGATAATAAATGGGGGCACAGAAGAGGAGGTGGGACATGGCAGGAGGCAGATAGAGAGTTGTTTTAAGGGTTAGAATGACATGAACGTACTTATATGCTAATAAGAAAGATTCAATAGAAAATACTGGAAAGAGGGAAAGATCATCAGAGCCAGATCCTTGATAAAAAAACTGTCAGAAACGGTGTCCTGGTTACCCAGACGAAGAAACAGTGTCAAGTATTTGCACAGGGTTCCGAGCTGATAAGTGACTGAGACAGGATTTGAACATGTCACCATTAAAACGTATTTTCTTTCCATTCTGTTTTCCTCCTGTCTTGAATCTCTTGCTTAGATGTTTGGCCCATTTCTGTGAGCAGCGGGCAGCTTTGATGCTCTTGGGAAGAGCGCAGCAGGACGCTTTGGTGTATGCAGTTGTCTGGCAGCGGTGAGGGGGGCCAGGGGAGGCTGTGTGGTCATGTAGGTCAGCCAGTGCCCAGGGCGGGAGGGTATGCACCGTGCCAGGTGCCACACAGACCGATGGGCCGGTTGCCCGGGGTCCCGGAGTGATGCCTCTTTGTCCAAGGTAGGAATTGGGCTGTCCACAGGAGCGTTCTGTGTCAGAGCTGCTTTACATTGCTCTAGTCAGTTTTCACATTAATGCACCAAAAGTGGTGGTGTTTTAGGACATTTTTAAATGATTAGACCAATAATGATAGGTATCATTTGGGAATTTACTAAGCATCAAGCATGGTACTAATTAATTATAATTAACCCCCAAATAGCCTTATACTTAGGAACCTTATACATCAATGCTTTTTAAAGTATGGATTTATTCTAATTTCTCCACAGACGTGTCATAGATTCTGGTGTAGTTATTGGACATGAATATTCTTGAATATAAAACTTAGTTTCTTTTTTATTTGCTCTGGAAATTTTGCTTAAAATGTTCTCAAGATTGCAGGAACAATTGATGGTTTTCTTCTGTAAATATGCTTTATATACAGTTTTGGAAAATATGCCCCATGGAGCATATTTTGGTTCGTCTGGAATCTGATTCCCGGCCTGTGTGTCGGCGCCTGGTGAGCCTCATCTTTAACTCTTTCCTGCCTGTGAACCAGTCTGAGGAGGTGTGGTGTGAGCGCTGCGTCACACTGCTCCAGATGAACCACGCGGCCGCCAGGAGGTTCTATCAGCACGCCCACGAGCACACCGCCTGCACCAATATAGGTACTGAGCAGCCTCCCCGAGTGCTCATCATGGGCGCCACTGTTGGTGTGCGTGGGCATCATGCCTTAGTGCAGTTCTCAGTGACTGAATTATTTGGAATTATAATGTCACTATTACAAAGGCAATCTTGTTGAAGAAACATGTAAGTTAATTGTTGATTATCTTAAACGTTTCAGCAAAGCTGATTCATGTGATTCGCCATTGCTTAAATGCCTGCATCCAGAAGGCAGTTCGAGAGCACCAAGAGGATGGCGAGGAGAGGGAGAAGGAGAACGTGAGTGTAAGTGGGACTGCACGGCCCTGGTGCGAGCAGGCAGGACACCCCTCTCACTGCCTGAGGGCAGCACCCCAAAATGCCCCACAGCGGCCAGAGTTAAGGAACCCAGGGCCAAAAGCCTGCATGTACAACCCACATTACTTCTTTGCTAATTTGCTACCCAGGCCCAAACGGTTTATATTTCTCACCAATTCGCACCCAAACCTTAGTCTTGTCAATTCTTTACAAATTTGTTGTTTCTTTGTCTAAAAGTGTGAAAAACTGGCTGACCATCATTTATACACACATTTGAAACTGATATTTCTCCTGTTAATCCAGTATGAGGTCAGTTTATTATTAGTCTAGCCTTAAGAACTCAAGAAGGGAAGGGAGGGAATTGTCCCCCTCCCCAACCTTAGGAATAGGTTTTATATTTATTCCTGTAGTATTGATACTTCAACTAAGTATTTAGGAGGATCATAAAGAATGTTTCTGAAAGAATTGTGTATTCTTTATGGTTCGTTATGGAGTTTGGATAGGATTTAATAGAGCAGAAATTTATTATTGGTAAAGCCTGACCCAAATTTTTTTCACCTTAAGCTGTTTTAATTCTACTTGGGAGTAGCATACCTGGATTAGGTTCTGGAATTCCCGTATTTTACAATTAGATGGATAGTGGACTCTTAAGGATTTACTTATAATCACTGCTGTGAGATTCCACTAGAAACATCTTAGGGTTGGATTTATAGGAATGAGCCTTATTTAGAATTGTCTTTTCAAAAGTTATTTATGAAAGGGACTGTGGCTGCTATTTCTTTAGAATCCAGAATGACCAAGTATATCATAAGAAAAGAATGTTTAAGGCTTGGACACACTCCTTATGAGCAGTGTCTTAAGCGTATAAGCAAACTCTCATGCTTATGTCTCTAAAGTAAAATTGCTGGGTAGTTCTGTAGTGCTCAGCTGATTCAGAGGACGCCCGCAGGAGAAGGGCGCCAAGCATACTTGATACTCTTGCTGAGATGTGGGGCTGCATGCTGGCCACGGCGCCGGGCCGTGGCATTGGCCCCTCCGCCTCACTCCTCGTCCTGTGTTCACCACCCTGACACAGGCTTGCTTCCTGGGCAAGACTGACGTAGCTCAGGGCTGAAGTGTGGCTTTGCTTGTTCATCGGTCTCTGTGCTGCCACGTGTCAGGAGGACAGTGCTGGTCACACCTGGGCCCATGTATTCATGCCTCGTGGGGCCACCACTGCGCCAGCGCGGCCCCTTCACACGTTCCCTTTTCCTCTCTGTCCCCGTCAGGGAAAGCAGCTGAGCATGGGCAGAGCGCGTGTGCATTTTATCTGGAAGGTTGGCCCTGACTGATGGTCTCATTAGCTCACAGGGGAGCCCTCAGCCGAGAGCATTTCAGAGTTGGTTCTGCTTTTGGTGTTGGTGGAATCTGAGCTCCTCTCCTCAGGGTTGTCCTTCAGTATCTGGATTGGGTGAGCAGGATTCTCCAGGACAGTGGTCCCATCGCTGCCGATACTCTTCAGAAACCGTAGCTGAAGGTGCCTCCAGTGTGCAGGGGGAGGGGGCCCTGTAGCACCCGGCCGTGAGCGGCATGCCATGCTGAGCAGTGAGCCACTCGTGCGAACTTGTGCTGGTGGTGGAACTGGTTGTGCAAAAGACAGAAACATGTTTTGTAACAATAGTTGAGAGACTATTAGGTTTTTTAAATATTGAAGGAATTCTCCCCCCCCCATTATTAAAAACCTAGATATTAATAAGAAAGCTTGCATTTTATTACATTTTAGGTCATTTTCTGTACCATTAGAAAGGATGGGGTTTAGAAATACATAGCTCCATTGTGATCTATTCTAGAAAAGAAATGCAATTTGTCATATAGATATTCTCATTCTAAGAACTATTTGGCTAAAAGCAAAAAAATTTTAAGTGGTTCTTTTACTTTTTCTTATTGCTATCTACTAAAAATCAAAGATGCTCTTTGCTGAAATACCAAGGTGGCTTCCCATTTAATGAAATCTTAGGAACTTAGCATATTTATTTTTCATTACATTTGAGTGAATAGCACAAAAACACCAGCTCCTGAAATGAACCATTCTCTGCGTCTCAGGCTGGTCCCCTTTCACAACAGTCTGTTTTGGTCACTTGCACCTTCTCAGACTGTCCTTGCTGCATCACCACAGGGTTGGTCCGAAGACCCCGTCTGTGGGCCTTGTGCATCTGGGCTGGGCATGTATGCATGCCACTTGCAGCGATGGCAGAAGAGGCGTCTGTGGTTCAAGGCCAACATTCAGAGTAGCAGTGATTGCTGCTTGCTGATGGCATAAGTTGTCCCCATGAATGAGTTTACTATTTCAATGCAAGCCAAGGAGGCCATGATGGAGTGGAGTCAATTGTCACCACTCATTGCACCAGTCTTGTGTTGTGCTTACCAGCCTGTAGAATGGAGGGGGCGGGGGCTTGTAATAACTGGGTTTCAGTAGTCATCACATTTGAGTAAATTAGGTTTTATAGCCCCCCCCCCATCTGTGCATGCTGAGGTTTATGGTGAGGGGTGACATATGTTAACAAATCAGAAGGTATAGTAAAAGAAAAGCATGCTTTTTGTGAGTGTGTTATGTTCCTAGATGAAGACACAGTTTATATGTTTTGATTTTTAGAGAATTTTAAATTCATGTAAAATGTTTCTTGAAAGGATATAGGGTTAATTAAGAATTTATTATTTCCTGGGTGGGCTTTTAACAGCAGATTTACCTCTTAGAGATTCTCAAATACAGAATAAAGTCATATTACAACAAGAACTAGACTTGATATTCTTTACATTTCTGCTTTAGGTCTAGAAGCCTGAGGTATGCTTTTAAAGATAGTAGTGTTATCTTAGTAGTTGTTATTTGATTTTTTTCACAGTAAAATTATTTGTATCTTAGGTTCTGGACAAAACCTTGTCAGTGAGCGATGTTGCATCCATGGCAGGTTTGTTGGAAATCATTGTGATTCTCTGGAAAAGCATTCACAGAAGTATGGAGAAAAATAAAGAGGCCAGAGTCTACACCATTGACAAGTTTGCTTCTGTGCTCCCCGAGTACCTGAAAGTGTTTCAGGTAAGGTTGGTGCACTTGTGAGCAGGCGCAGTGAGCTGACATTTGTGCAGAGTTGACAGAAGTACCCAGCAGGTCTTCCTCCCTGTCTGGTCTGGACCTCGTCTGTAAAAGGAGCAGGATGCACCTGCTTTTCCTTGTAGGACGGTTGGCCTCTCACCCTTCTCTAGGGCAGGGGCCACGTGCCTTTCAGCTTCCTGTCCTCAGCACCCAGAGACACATCGAGGGTGAGCATTCGGTTTTCTGTCTGGTAGATCCAGTCTGCTTTGCTGCGAATTGAGAAAGGAGTTTGTGAGCCTCAGGATGCAGTAGCACCTAAGTTTTAGGCATTTGATACTACATATAAGCAGATGTGTTTCTGAAATATTTGAGTTGTGTCTGTGTTATTGAGGCAAAGAGAACCATGTGTGTAACTTGTATTTGGATGAAGGAAGCCTTCTCGTTCCTTGACTTTTTATCTTACTTCTGAAGGAAGTTCATATTTCAAAAAAATTTTAGTGTAAATTATTCCCAATTATAAAGAGAGCATGGTTTAAATACAGAAGATCACAGGCCTTGGGAACTGCCTTTCCCTTGGTAAGTGTATTCTCGGCTCTTCTACAACTGCCACGCGAGCCCTGTTTCTGTGATTGACGTCTGAGCTCATTCTGGCTCCGAAATGCAAACCTGTCCTGTTCATGGCAGTAAATAGTCCAGTGCATTTAAAGTGCAAATAATTACGATGGAGTGAGGAGCCAGCATTCTCAAGAGTCTCAGACACTGATTGAGATGACAGATGAGCATGGAGCCTGGGATGTCTAGGAAACCAAGGAAGGCAGTCAGTTAATTCCCTTAATTCCAAATGATTCTGACAAGAGCACTTCCTGCCCCAGAGCTCAGAGAACATCCTGTAAGTGAGTAAACAACCTGTAAGCTTCACATAGCATGGAATCAGCAGTAATTGTCAGTCTGTTTATAGAGGGTAATGGTGGGTTCATTCCAACTGAGTGCACATTAATTACAGACCATGTTTTAATGTTGCTCCTTTTTCTGTTTCATGTATAGTTTCAAGAAAAATATTTTTTTATTTTTGGTTCCACATCCCTCGTTTTCCCATCCAACCGAGGGTATTTTTATTAAGTGTTCTTCAGTGAGTCTACATAGTCTTTGCTTTACTGTTGTAATAAAAATAATAGTGTAGCTATAATTTATTAAGCACTACGGTGGCCTAGGCATGATAGTGGGTCTGATATGGTTCCCCTCACTCAGTTCTTCCCACAGCCCTTTCCAGTTTTGCAGAGGAGGAAGCTGAGGCTCAGAGACTAGCCTCTTTGCTTTCTATCCAGCCAGTTAGGTTACAGAATCTGTTTGAACTTAGATTTCCTTAGGTAGCTCTAAGTCCTGCACATTTTCATTTTAAAGATTTATTTTATTTTTGACAGAGACAGACAGAGAGAAGGAGGAGGGCCCAAGGCAGTCTCCATAGTTGTACGTCATCAGTTTTCAACATGGTTTCTTTCCACACAGGTGGGCCGGGCTGCACAGGGCAGGAACCAGGCCAGGGTCCTCCCACATGGGAGGCTCACTCCCTCAAGCCAGAGACCAAACTGTGGGGCAAGGACCAAACGGGGGCCTCCCACATGGGAAGCACATCCAGTTCAGCATATGGGTCTGCACAGGCTGGGGCCAGGATTTGATCCTTGGTCCCTGGGGCTACAATGCAAGCCCTTAACCCACTGAGCCATCCTGGCTTCCCCAAATCCCATACATTTTTCATTAAAGTGTAGCAAGTGTCTTCCTAAAGATACTCCAGTGGTTTTATTTAAAATATTTTCTCTGACTAGTTTCATTCCCTTGAAGTTTGTGTTCAGGATGTCAAGAGTATACAGTTAATTTTTTTTCTTTTCATCAGTATTGTTTTCACAATAGAAGTCAGAGCCTTGGCCGCAAGGAATCTTGTATATTCTGGTTACTAATGTAACCCCAGGATCTAGATTGGTGCCGTGTACACAGTAGGTGCTTAATAAATATTTACACAAATTAACACGCCACACAGGGTAGTCAAGTGTCATATGGAACTCAGAATAGTTATCAAACGTGAGGTGTTCCAATGGGTGCACGTTTTTCTGTTGAGTGTGGAAAGGGTTAGTAACTCTAGTTCCTACAGAGCAACTTTGAAAATAGGTCATTAGGAAATTATATGGGGAGGCTTTTAAGACGTCACAGTGTTTTAATGCCCTTTTTTTATCTTCCTTTTATGCTTTTAGGATGATCGCTGCAAGATCCCGTTATTTATGCTGATGTCCTTTATGCCAGCTTCCACAGTGCCTGCGTTCAGGTACTCTCTTTGTCCAGCACAGCAGGGCAGTGGGGTCCTGCCATGCTTGTGCTTGGTATAATCTAGCATTCAGCAAACTGTCACTCATTGGTGTTAGGGTCACAGCTGCTTCTTCCACCCCGCCTCCCCACCTTTCGCTGTGGCCAGGAAAGTATCGGGAAGCAGTTTCCAGTGGGCTCTGGAGTTGCTAAGCGATCTCATAAGAGACCACATGGAACTGGATCTGTCTCTCAGCTTTAGCGTCGGGGAGTTTTCAAGCCCAGTGTGATGAGGCTCGAGAACTGCTGCTGCCCACATGGCTCCCTGGGCCCCATGCAGCTCTGACCATGGGAACGAGGCTGTGGGGGTTCAGAGGTGCCGTGAATGCAGAATGCACGTGCACCTGGAGATTCACTGTGTGTAGAAGAGCTCGCGTAGGATGTCTCATCACAAATTTTCTTTCTTGATTACATCTTAAAATGATACTGTGGGTATATTGGGTTAAATATGATACGTTACTGGAATTAATTTGACCTGTTTCTCTTTACTTTTTTAAATGTGGCTATTACAAAATTTAGTGACATAAGGGGCCTGCTTTTGTGGCTCGCATTATACTTTTCATTTACTATTGTTGCTCTGGAGCAGGGGTCCCCAACGCCTGGGCCATAGACCCATATGGGACCATGGCCTGTTAGGAACCGGACCACACAGCAGGAGGTGAGTGGTGGACAAATTAGCATAGCTTCATCTGTATTTACAGCCGCTCTCCATCACTCCCATTACTGCCTGAACTCCACCTCCTGTCAGGTCATCAGAGGAGCGTGAATCCTACTGTGAACTGCACATGGGAGGGATCTAGGTTGTAGCTCCTTATTGAGAATCTAAGGCCTGATGATCTGAGGTGGAGCTGAGGCGGTGATGCTAGTGCTGGGGAGCGGCTGCAAATACAGATGCACATGAGCAGAGAGGTTTGACTGCACAGAGACCTTAATCAATCAACTGCTTGCAGACTCATCAAAACTATTAGTGAGTGGCAAGTGACCATTAGGCTGGCTACGGTGGCAGGCTTTGTAGTGGCAGGTGAGTTGATGCACTTCAATTGTACAGCTACGTCTGGTGGCAGGCTTTAAGTCAGAATCTGACACTTATTTTAGTCTGCACATGGCCTGCCCGTTATTTTATTTAGCACTTTTGTCCACGCCTCTTTCCTGCACTGTGCACTTGTCTCAGATGCAACCATCTAGTTGCAGGAAAACAAGCACAGGGCTCCCACTGATTCTGCATTGTGCTGAGTTGTATAATTATTTCCTTACATCTTACAATGTAATAATAATAGAAATAAAGTGCACAATAAAGGTAATGTGCTTGAATCATCCCGAAACCATCTCCCTCACACCCCCTGGTCCGTGGAAAAATTGTCTTCCATGAAACCGGTCCTTGGTACCAGAAAGGTTGGGGACTACTGCTCTTGAGTGTTGGTTATAGGCTTAGTGAAAATTACTTATTTGTAATTATATTTATGAAAAACTTAATGTTTCAATGCTAAACAAAAATCATTGTCCCCAAATTAGGAATCTTTGCTTTGGAGTTTGAGATGACACAGAAATGAAAGGCTGGGAGTTTTATGTGACTGGTGTGTCATTGATAACTTCATACTGACGTTTGGACTGCATTGACTTTAGTGTTCCCAAAGCTGCTTTCAAATGCAGTATTTTGCATTAGAACTCGTCCCATGCAATGAGTGTGGGGAAACCGTGTACTTATTTCTACAGTGGAGGATGTCCAACAATTCCTAGAATAGTAAGGGCTTATGTTAGCCACAGTTCTTGGCTACTATATCTTCCTTACCTTTTAGAAAAGTGGGAAATTGCTATTGAATTATTCAGTCTGATTTTATATATTTGACATTTTCAGCTGTGGTGTGATTTCCAAATTAAGAAACCAAGAAGAAGGAACCACAGATAAGAGCTATTGCACTTTGTTAGACTGTCTCTGCGCCTGGGGACATGTGGGACATGCTCTGGAACTCATCTGCGACTGGCTGCCGGTAGAGCAGCCCCAGAGAAAGGCATGTTTGCATCGTGTTTCTTTAAAATCTGCTGGATGAGGAGAACTGCGGGTCAGCAATTAGGTGCTTTCCTGGGAACACTGTGTCAGTTTGTCGCTCTCCGTCTTTTCAGAGCAACTCAGCATCTAAGCGGAAAGCACAAGTGCATGACATACGACCAATGAAGCCGGAGTTGGCGTTAGTTTACATTGAGTATTTGCTGACCCACCCAAAGAATCGGGAGTTTCTGCTCTCTGCTCCCCAGAAGAAACTGAACCAGCTTTTGAAAGCACTTGGATCGTCAAAGGTAATTTACAGCATAGACACAGACACCATGGGAGTTGAGTGATTCCATGTGACAGTAGAGTGACAAAGTGAGATCTACATTTTTCATATGTGTAGTTGTAAAGTTTTCCTAGCTGGAAAGGAGCTGAATGTTATTTAGTCCCCCATCCCTCAAGTTGCAGGTGACTAAGGGGTGGGGGAGGGGATGGCAAGATGGGACCTAAGAGACAGTACACACACACCAGCCGCTCACGACCAGGTGCTGGCAAGATGGGACCTAAGAGACAGTACACACACACAGACACACACACACACCAGCCGCTCACGACCAGGTGCTGGTGGACAGTGTTGCAGCCTCGTGCATGGACTCAGTGGACACTGGCTGCACTGGTGTAGAAAGTGGGGCTGCCTGGGTTCCAAGAACAGTGGGAGGTGTGGGGGCTCATCTCCAGTGAGGGAGTGCAGTCAAAGGTGCATCTCCTATCAGGATATAAGTCAGAGGGCTGGGCTCCTGTGAGGATGTGATTGGGAAGATTTGAGCAGGCTGGATTCTCAACCTGCCTGTGGTGAGAGTTGTTCCTGGAGGAACTGCCTTTTCTCTCTCTGTGTTGGGTGGTCCTGACAGGCCTGCCTTTGCCTCTCACTGAGGGGAGGTCAGTTACCCCAGGGCCAAAGGCTTTGATATTCTGGATCCTTGTGGCTCCTTCAGCAGTGACTTAGGAGTGATTTTCCTGTCCCTTTGGAGGGAGTCGGCAGGGGAGGAAGGGAAGACTATAAATTTCTTGGACAGCTTTGCTGTGTTGTGGAATCGTCTCTGCTGCCTCGTGCAGCTGACTGTCAGTTTTTTTATCGTCCAGGTGGATCTGGAATCAATGCTGCGCTCGCCATGTGGTCAGCCTCACCACTTGAGTGAAGCTGCTGCCCTGCGGGCCTTCAGCCTCCATTGCCGGTTGAGTATCCACCTTCAGCACAAGGTGCGTCCACCTCGGGCTCGGAGTCAGAATAGGAAGCACGTTGACAAAGCTGGTTCCGTAACCAATTTATCTTTCTGTTGTTGTTGGACAGTTCTGCTCAGAAGGAAAAATGTACCTGTCCATTTTGGAAGACACTGGGTTTTGGTTAGAAAGCAAAGTTTTATCTTTTATTCAAGATCAAGAAGAAGAATATCTGAAGCTTCATAGGGTGGTTTATCAGCAAATTATCCAGGTTAGAATTCTTAAGACAAACCTTTCTCCTTGCTGAGTGTGTGATGTGCTTCAAGATTTTATTTTCTATTTTAAAGCTGTAACTATAGATAATAGTGTTTCTGTTCTTAAATGCTTATAGTGACATTTGGATATCTAGAGTTACCTTTGCACAGTGCATAAACTGCTAATTTTAATGTAATTTTACACATTGTGTGTAATAGGTGTTCAGTAATATTTGTGGAATTACATAAAACATGTTTCTAGATTGCTTATGGGAACACAAGGAAGGAGAATGTATCTTTGTGGAAACTGCTTTACAAAATGTCTTCGTGAAGATATGCTGTATGAGCTTACTAGTGGTCTATCTGCTTTTAGAAGCTTCACTGGCTGGATTTACCCTCCTTTTTCTTTCTCTGGCCTTTGTTGATGAATTACATCTGCACATCTGTCTCTTAACAGACCTACCTGAGTGTGTGCAAAGACGTCATTATGGTCGGCATTGGCGACTATAAGTTTCAGATACAACTTTTACAGTGGAGTCTTGGAATCATGCAAACAGGTATGCTTCCTTCATTAAAGGATGAATTCAGAGCAATTAATAATCAAAACTAGTCCCTCTCTTCCACTTTAAAGTGACAGGTACCTAATGCAAACTAGCTTACACCAAAAAGAATTTAGAAGCTGATGCAGCTGGGAAGTTCAAAGGTCTTTCTGGTGTTGGATGCTCCTGACAAGCCCTTGGGGTCTCATCCCTGTGGTTTGCTGATTGGCCTGCTGTTGCTTCCTGGCACTGCAAGGGCAGAGCTCAGCGTGGTTCTTGCAGCCTGCACTGCCCTCGTGGGGGAAGAGCTAGGGGTTACTGACTGTCCCTGCAGCACCACTGAGAAGTTGCTGCTACTCCTGGGAACTAGTGCTGTGGTGCCCGCACTTGCTGCACACTCAGTGCTCAGTTAAATGTGTTGAGTGAGTGGGGATGCCGGGATAGCTCAGTGGTTGAGCGTTTGCCTTGCAGTCACAGGGTCTGGGAATCGAATCCTGGCCTCAGCCCTTGCAACCCTATATGCTGAGCTGTGGCACAACGGATAACCACCAGGGTGGATCAGCAACGAAGGTTCTCGCATCCCATGCAGGAGGCCCCCAGTTTGGTTCCCACCCCTCATGGCCCCACATCCACCTCTGTGAAATGAAGCCATATCATAGCTAATGATGTACAGCCATGGAGACTGCTCTGGGCCCTCCCCCTTTTCTTTTCTCTCTCTCTCTCTCCTTCTTTCAAACAATAAAATAATCTTAAGAAAAAAAATGTGTTGAGTGAGTGAGAAGCCAGCTACCTGAGCCAGGCCCTTAGGGGCCCAGCCATGGGTCCCAGGGCCACATTCTCACAGGCCCATCACGTGATGGAGGGAGGAGTGAAGCTGTGGCCCAGGATGTCTCTTCCACCTCCGGTCACAGGTTAAGAGGAGCACTGTCAGGCTGTGACCCCTGACCTCAACCTCCAGCTCCCTGGGGTAGCTGACTCCCTGTATAGAATTGTACTAAATTGTTCTTCCTGTGCATCCTAATGCTACCTTTTCAGCTTTTTTAGCTCTACAGAAACTTGAGAATTTGTTATTTTAAGTTTCTTTAAGCCTAGATATTTGCTAGAAGAGATTGCAGGTGAGATTATCACTTAGCAAATTCAACATCATGTTTTAAAAATTAGATTCAGGGGAAGCCGGGATGGCTCAGTGGGTTAAGCGCTCACTTTGCAGCCCCGGGGACCGAGGATCGAATCCCAGCCCCGGCCCGTGCGGAACCATATGCTGAACTGGGGAGTTCCCCCAGTTCAGTTCTCTCTGTATCTTTGTCTCTGTATCTCTCTCTCTCTCTCTCTCTCTGTCTCTCAAAAAATAAATAAATACATAAATAAAAAAAATAAAAAAATAATCAGATTCAGTGAGTCTGCAGCTCAATTTGAAGTTAATCATCTGGGGTCTCACTCTCATCATGCTAAACTCAGCAGGGTTGTGTTGGCAAGTCTTGTAGACTTTGTCTCTGGCTTATGCCGCCCAGGTTGGCACTTGGATTGGCCTGGAGCTGGGACACCAGGTATTCTGCTGTTGCAAGTATATGTTTCCTGAAATTAACCTTAACTACGTGCATAATTATGCATTATTTGCTTAAAATTTTCACATTTGAAGATAAATATTAAATAGAACAAATGTTATTTGTTTTAAAGTTTGGCTTTTTTTCTTTGTTTAATCCTTTCTAACTCTTTCTATTGTGAAAATAGCATTTTATCCTTAAGTTTAATGATTGCAACATTAAAAATGATTTGCATTTTTTTAAACTTCATTTATCATTTAGAAATTATTTCTCTCCAAGGACAAACTATTTTTAGTATTTATAATACTTATTTTTCTGAGGAGCTAACTAGAATTTTAAATCTCCAATGTAGCCAGTTTCATTACATAGAGATGTCTGTTCCCCCCAGATAAGGCCCAAGGCTTCGTTTGACCAAACTGAAATGATACTTGGTTTTTTTTGTTTTGTTTTATTTTTAATAAAAATCCTTGTATTTATTAGGATTTCCCCGGAGAGAATCAACTCTGTTGTCCTTCTAGTCCTTTCACAAATCAGATTATGCTTAATGATTCAGCTAGGTAGACCCAGAGTCTGCTCTTCCCTGGACTTGTTGCTCTACTTGAAAGAACCCTACGAACACATTTTAATTTGAAAGTCAGTCACATATGTATTATCAGTGATTCAACATGGCCTTCTCCAGGCTGCAGTGTGTATTCCAGAAGAGATGCCCTTGAATATAGCTGAGCATAACCCAAACAGTGATATAAGCTCACAATACTGCAGGAGTTTCTGCTGTAACACAGAATGTGTGTTTCAGAAAACAGCATGCATTCTGCAACATCAGGAACAAAGTGACAGGCTTGTGGGAAAAGGCAACTTGGGGCTGGCTGTTAACACAGTGCAGTGTAATAGCACTAAGAAATGATAATTCTAGCAAACAGCATCAGCACAACTAGAAAGGAAGCTTACATCTCCAGTACATGTTACAGTAAACATGGACTCTTAAATGAAAAGGTAAAGGGAGATTGATGGAGACCACGCCCTGGAGGGCTGAGAGGTGGAGCATACCCCTTGCTGAGCCAGGAGGAGGACCAACTGAGTCACTTCTCTGTGGCTGCTGCTCCCTTGCACACATGATAGCCTGAGATGCTAACCTGTTCGGAAACCCTGCTAGCCAGCCATCTGCACCGTGTGAGACTGACGCATGTCGAGTAGTGTTAGGCTGTGCAGTGTTCAACTGACGTCACTCCCGGCTGCACAGTGTTCGACTGACATCACTCCTGCTGTGCAGTGTTCGACTGATGTCACTCCCAGCTGTGCAGTGTTGGACTGACATCACTCCCAACTGCGCAGTGTTCGACTGATGTCACTCCTGCCGTGCAGTGTTTGACTGACGTCACTCCCAGCTGCACAGTGTTCGACTGACCACTCCCAGCCGCACAGTGTTGGACTAATGTCACTCCTGCCGCGCAGTGTTCGACTGACGTCACTCCCAGCCGTGCAGTGTTCGACTGACGTCACTCCCAGCTGTGCAGTGTTCGACTGACATCACTCCCAGCCGCGCAGTGTTGGACTAATGTCATTCCTGCTGCACAGTGTTTGACGTCACTCCTGCCGCGCAGTGTTCGACTGACGTCACTCCCAGCTGCGCAGTGTTGGACTGATGTCACTCCAGGCTGCGCAGTGTTGGACTGACATCACTCCGGCTGCGCAGTGTTGGACTGACGTCACTCCCGGCCGTGCAGTGTTGGACTGACATCATTCCTGGCTGTGCAGTGTTGGACTGATGTCACTCCTGCCACACAGTGTTGGACTGATGTCACTCCTGGCTCTGCAGTGTTAGGCTGATGTCACTCCGGCCACGCAATGTTGGACTGACGTCACTTCAGGCCAGCAGTTAGACTGACTGATGGGTGTCAGTCACTCCTGGCCTAGCATTGCATAGGAGACATTTCACTTCCGAGAAGCAAAATTTTTAGTCAGTGTCTTCTGTTTTACATAGTTGTGCTTTCTGACACATTTTCCATAATTTGTAATAGGTGCTTAACCATTGTCTGTATATGTTAGGTTATAAGGCACGTAATGCTTGAATATAATGAAATCACTTTGAATTAAAGTTTTAACTCTTCAGGTTGCTGTCTAGATTCTGGATAAGTGTATGGTTCTCCCCCACAACTCAGGATGTACGTAAGAGGACAGACGCTGTTTTCAGGGTCTCGGCACATTGGCCCCCTCTGAGCTATTTGTACTTTATTTAAAGAGCTCAGCATTCCCTTACTGGCTGTTCCACTGAAATGACTTACATTTGTGGAGAATGTGTGTCTCTTGCCTTTTAAATAAAAGAGATTAGTTTCTTGAAAGTTTCTACTATATTCGCAAAGATCTTAGAAACTTTTTGTTGATTCTGGTATTGCCATAGACATTTTGAAAGGTAAATTCAGCTGGAACAACCATTTTATTTACTTTAGCAGATAAACTGGGGTTTAGGTTAGTTTCTTATCTCTGTCTCAAGTAGAGCTTACTATATTTTATTAATCTATTTTATAAACAGGTAAATTCAGATTTTCTAGGATGAATTGTAGGATTAGGCTCACAATGGAAATCATTTTACCAAATTCACACAATGAAGGTGGTAATTTGGAAGAGAAAGACAACCAATAAAGTACTAAGTGTTAGAAATTTAACTGAGTTGGCCTCCGAGGTTGTTAAATCATATTTTGAAAGCTGTTGGGCCATCACCTTTGTACTATAGGTGCACTTTAGAGTTGACTTGTACGATATTTGTAGATCTGGTGTTTATGTGATGTCACTGTTACATGAGAAATAAGATGCTCTCTAATCCAAGTGTTGAAGGACCCACACTGTCTACATGCTCAGTGAGCATAGTTCTTAATGACTGAGTCAAATACAGTGTTATTGAAGGTATTGATTTTATGTTTAATGGAATGGGTTTTATTCAATTTGATCAACCTTTTGGTCAGTAACAATCTCTTAAGTTACCGTAATACACAACTTAAGTGAAAATGTGTAATGATTTCAACTAAATTATGCGATTAGATAACTGATTTGTCCCATTTTCTTTCTAGTGAAGGGATTCTTTTATGTTTCCTTACTTCTTGGCATTCTGAAAGAAGTGACTGGAAGTTCCTTGAAGCAGAAAACAGATTCAGATGAAGAAGTGGCAGCGTTGTTTGACATGGTCCAGAAAGTCTTCCAGAAAATGTTGGAATGTATGGCGTGGAGCTTTAGGAAGCAACCGGAAGAAGGCTTGCGGGTGCTCATGTCTTCACGGGATGGGATCATTAGACGTGAGAAGGACAGTGCTCCCCTGCCGATGAGGGCACAGGGAGCACGCCTGTTCACGTTCAGGCTGTTAGCTTTTGCTTGTGCCATTGGGCTGTCAGATTAGGGGCAGCTTGGTGTAGGAGAGCATTGCCGGGTGCCAACCACAATGCTCTACACCAAGCAAAGGCAGAAAAAAGATTTTAACATTACCACACAGTGTGGCGCTCTCTGGTGTGTGAGATGAGGATGTCTGCACCTGGGTGGGAGGTGAGGGTGGGCCAGGAACCCACCTTTGGCTGTCAGCCTTGGAACAGGTGTTTGTGAGTTCAGGTCACAGGCCAGTGGGAAGCAGAGAAGTAATTGCAGTAGGCTCCTGAGTGCTCGATTGCTATTTCACAGGATTTTCCAGATAAAACATGCTTTTGAGAATACTAACTTTGATTATCTATAGAATACAAAGACTTTCCTCTGATGAAATGCTAATTTCCACCTTAGGTTACCCTTCCATCCCATACTAACCTGTGGTTGGAAGTGCGAGCCCAGAGCTGGTGGGACCCGTGATTCATTCCCACTGCTGATTAGAAGCTGATGAGACGTGATACTGAGTGATCTGGGTGCCAGATTAGCTTTACTCCTGGAATCGTCAACAGAGGGCCACCTTTTTCCCTAAGCAGTGGTTTAAAAATAGTAATAAGCTTTTTTTTTAATAAAGATTTTAAAACATGCTTACATGAGAGGATATTTATGAAATATTGAAAACTTTCCATTTTATACTGTGCATAGCAGATAGAGGTCATTGAAGGTTGATGGCCATATTTTCCCTAGCCCAGGCCATATTTGAGTTAACTCGAAATGTTTCTGTTTTTGATGACATGGTTCAAGTGTCTGTGTTCTGTTTATGTAATGTAATTTGTGCCAAGATCTTCTCCATTCTCACCAGATCTCTTCCCATTGGCCGTGCAGCTCCATTCAGAGCACATGGCATCATAGTTGATACCTGCTTTTAACCTCAGTGGTATTTCTTCATCTTTTCTTTCCTTTCCTTTTTTCTTTTTTAATATTATTTTTGGGAGGTTTATTTTTATTCTTAGGTCTTTTTTCTTTCCTTCTGGGGAAAGAATGTTGGGGAGGTAATTCGAGTGGGCTTCAGGCCTGTCTCCTCCTATATCCCTGGGGCCTACAGGATTGAGTCTGCATAGAAGGAATGGATTGGGCGCAGAAAGGCGGGGGAGGGCAGTAGGGATGCTCATGCCTGCAGTGCCTCTTTGTTTAGCCTGGACTGATGTGCTTTCTCCTAGCTCCTGTACTCTGTTCAGACTCCTCTTCACGACTTCATAACGACCGTCCAGTCTTGGCACGTGGACACGCCTGTTCACCGGGGTGTGCTTTCCACTCTGATTGCTGCCTCTGTCGTGGAGATAAGCCACCAGCTTCGGAAGGTGAGATCTGTTGATCCCAAAACGACTGTTTCTTTTGACTACCCAAGATGCTCTTCTCTGCCGGCAGCACATCTTTATATTTCAACAAGTATTTTGAAGAACTCACAGTTTAATGTGGGGAGGTCTGCTTCTCCTGTAGTTGGACCCTGGAGTTCCACAGCTAGTTTGTATTTTAGAGTCATGTGACTCTTGGGAAAACATGTTAAGGATGTTGTCATCTTCATTACTAAAAGCAAAGTAGTACTTGGCATGGTGAACATGTCTTTTTGCCATATTGTAGAGATTTAACTGAGTTGATAATTTCTTAAGCTGCAGAGTCCTGGTCATGGGTTCAGATGCCAGACTACTCTGGGGCCGCACTTTCTGAGCAGTTCATGCCTTGGCCTGGCTAGAGCAGAGCCCTGCTTTTCCTCTTTCCTATGTGTAGGAACGAAGGACCCACGCTGCCCTTCTGATAGCAGTTTAAACAGATAATGTGCTCATTCCTACCCTGTAAAGGACTAGCTTTTTCTAGCAATAGCCTATTTTATATGATTAGCCTACTTGGTTAAAGATTGACATAATCAGGATGATAATTTAAGTCAGAACATAAAGGACTGTCTTTTCCACATGGAATCCTTGATGTATTGAGGGAGAGTGTGAAATAGGGATTTAATGAGAGTAAAAATAATGAAGAGATGAAATTTGACAAGGACTATTGTTGAATTATATGAATATATACGTATGTATACTATACATTTTGTATTATAAGATCATGAATATTTACAAAGTTACCTAAGTTCTAAAACATTAATAGAACACAAATCCCTTCTTAAAACTTGAATGAATTAGGGGAAGCCGGGATGGCTCAGTGGGTTAAGCGCTCACTTTGCAGCGCCAGGGATCAGGGATCGAATCCCGGCCCCGGCCCGTGCGGAACCATATGCTGAACTGGGAGCTCCCCCAGTTCAGTTCTCTCTCTTTCTCTCTCTCTCTCTCTCTCTCTCTCTCTCTCTCTCTCTCTCTGTCAAAAACAATAAAATAAATAAATTTTAAAAGGAAAAAAAAAATAAAAAAAAGTTCAACAAAACTTGAATGAGGGGAAGCCGGGATGACTCAGTGGGTTGAGCACTCACTTTGCAGCGCCGGGGACTGAGGATCGAATCCCGGCCCCGGCCCGTGCGGAACCATGTGCTGGGCTGGGGAGTTCCCCCAGTTCAGTTCTCTCTCTGTATCTCTCTCTCTCTCTCTCTCTGTCAAAAAATTAATAAATAAATAAATAAAACTTTAAAAAAAGAAAAAGAAGCACACATGTTTTAAACAAAAAAACAAAAAAACTTGAATGAAGGTCATTTGATTTAAGAAAGTGATTACTAGATTACACATACAATAAGAACTGGAACTCCTTTTTCTACAGTGAGCTCAAGAGCTAACAACTATAAATAAATCAGTACATGGCCTATGGGCAACCTGGCCCACCATCTGCTTCTGTAAATAAAGGCATTCTGAAGAGCAGCCACCCATTCTTCAAGTATTTCCTGTGGCTTTGTGCTAAGACAGCAGAGTTGAATAGGTGTAAAGATTGTTTCA